>JAAAWM010011721.1:0-98961 GCA_036873465.1 Thinopyrum obtusiflorum
TTTCTCACAGGGAGTCGAGGAAGTATCTCTGGGCGAGGTTGATGATACTACTACTACTTTACATTATGTTAATCTGCACTCTTCTAATGCTGCAAGACCGAGGAAGATGCTAGTCTTCGATAGGACTAGGCCTTTCTCTCTATTCTGGCATTCTGCAGCCCAGTCCACCTATACAGCCTTCCTTTGAAAATGTTGCATATGTAGTGTAGATCCTTACTTGCTGAGTACTTCGGATGAGTACTCACGTTTGCTGCACTTTCTTTTTCTCCCCATATCCATATGTCGCCTCCAGATGACGGAGCCCCTGAGATAGCTGTCCTGGTCGACAACTACGGCTACTACTACTACCCACCTGGCGAGTACTACTACAAGGAGCCGACCGACGACCAGGAGTAGGTTCGGAGGATACTAGGCAGGAGGCCTACGCCTTTCGATCGTAGTATTTTATTTTGCCCCGCCTTTCTAAAGGCCTATCAGTATCTCTGTAATATCTGTACCCAGATATCCGATGCTTCCGCTGACACTTGTATGTCATCGAGCTATGTTTTCGAGCCCTCGAGGCCCTGTCTTGTAATATAAAGCTTGTATGACTTCATTTATGCTTTAGAGTTGTGTTGTGATATTTTCAAGTGAGTCCTTAGGCTTGATCGTGTGCATTTGCGTGTATGGTTAGTGCACGATTAAGTCGGGGTCGTCACACCTTTGTCCGTTGTGGACTCGGCAGCGACGCCGCTATGCGCCGTTTTCCCTCCTGAGGGCGTTGTCGTGGAGCTTAGGTGTACTAGGGCGTAGTGTGGCGGTGCGCTCGGATCTTCCTTTGTTATGTTTCGTTTCGGTAGCGCAGCCTCTTGCGGTGTATGTGATCCGTGTATCTTGGGACCGGCTTTGTAAGAGGGTTATCTCACAACTTGTATCATTTGACTGAGTACTTGGTTTGGCTGTTGCTTTATATATAAAGCAGACCGAAAACCTGTTTCGAGTGTTATGTGCATCCTAAATGTAGAGACCAGGAGCAATAAAACATTAAAATGATGCATGTAAGGATATCATATCATCGTTATTCTCTGTCCTTGATCTCTGGTTTTTGTATTGATACGTTTGTGGTGGGTCTCTGTGTTTGTAGCATTTAGGAGCGGCGTTTTTTTATAATGTGTTGGACTGCTTCTAGAATCAAATTACACTAGGTGATTCACCTTTTGTGCCAGCTCAGATTGAATGGAACACTTTCGTCTGCTTGCAACCTTGAAGGAAACCTGGAACTGAATGGTCGTTTGCTTCACGTATGCAGTACACATCATTATGTCTAACTGGGACTGTTACTATCGTTGTGCTACCCCGCTACTGAGGATAAAAAGCTAAACCCTTTACCTCTAGAGAGATAAGCAAAATTAGTCGTAGTCGGCAGATATTTGGATGGATGCTTATAAACCTAAACTTAGTATATGTACCAAACGAACGCACCTTTATCTTCTATATTATTATTCATGATGGCCCCTTGTGCTTATCTTATTGTTTGCTGAGCGTAATCAGTTATTATCAGTGGAACTTTTGTGTGGATCAAATGATACTGTTAAACAGCTTATCCAGTCGCCTGGATCAACTGCCTGATAAGGAAGTGTACCAAATTATGCCCGCCATTGTCAGTGGCATACTAATACTACTTGTGATGATCCAGATTCTCGACCCAATTAGCTTTACATGTCATCATCTTATCGCTTCGATCTGTTGTGTATGCAAGGGAGTAAAGTAAGATATAATGTTGGAAGAAGCAGAGAAAAATTGACACACACATATCCAGTGCTCTCGCTCCCCTCCCTTTCTGCTACAGTAAGTGAGAGGCGACCGAGAGGCGACCCGTCTTCCTCCCGAGTCCGCCGGCGAGTCCGTGGGTTCCCCACCCCTCCGGCGGCTGCTCCGGCGGCGGGAGGGGGTGGGAACCCCGGTTCTTCGTGTCAGGCGTGTACATAGGGTTAGGACTAGGTTTCCTGGAGGCGGTGGGCCGGTGGGGACGCCGCAGCGTCGGGTAGGTCTGCCACAGCTTCGTTCCCACCACGGCGGTGGCCTTCGGTGTGCCGCTGACGAGCTGGTAGGCGTTGTTTCCTGCCGCCCCCCCCCCCCCCCCCCCCCCCCCCCCCCCCCCCCCCCCCCCCCCCCCCCCCCCCCCCCCCCCCCCCCCCCCCCCCCCCCCCCCCCCCCCCCCCCCCCCCCCCCCCCCCCCCCCCCCCCCCCCCCCCCCCCCCCCCCCCCCCCCCCCCCCCCCCCCCCCCCCCCCCCCCCCCCCCCCCCCCCCCCCCCCCCCCCCCCCCCCCCCCCCCCCCCCCCCCCCCCCCCCCCCCCCCCCCCCCCCCCCCCCCCCCCCCCCCCCCCCCCCCCCCCCCCCCCCCCCCCCCCCCCCCCCCCCCCCCCCCCCCCCCCCCCCCCCCCCCCCCCCCCCCCCCCCCCCCCCCCCCCCCCCCCCCCCCCCCCCCCCCCCCCCCCCCCCCCCCCCCCCCCCCCCCCCCCCCCCCCCCCCCCCCCCCCCCCCCCCCCCCCCCCCCCCCCCCCCCCCCCCCCCCCCCCCCCCCCCCCCCCCCCCCCCCCCCCCCCCCCCCCCCCCCCCCCCCCCCCCCCCCCCCCCCCCCCCCCCCCCCCCCCCCCCCCCCCCCCCCCCCCCCCCCCCCCCCCCCCCCCCCCCCCCCCCCCCCCCCCCCCCCCCCCCCCCCCCCCCCCCCCCCCCCCCCCCCCCCCCCCCCCCCCCCCCCCCCCCCCCCCCCCCCCCCCCCCCCCCCCCCCCCCCCCCCCCCCCCCCCCCCCCCCCCCCCCCCCCCCCCCCCCCCCCCCCCCCCCCCCCCCCCCCCCCCCCCCCCCCCCCCCCCCCCCCCCCCCCCCCCCCCCCCCCCCCCCCCCCCCCCCCCCCCCCCCCCCCCCCCCCCCCCCCCCCCCCCCCCCCCCCCCCCCCCCCCCCCCCCCCCCCCCCCCCCCCCCCCCCCCCCCCCCCCCCCCCCCCCCCCCCCCCCCCCCCCCCCCCCCCCCCCCCCCCCCCCCCCCCCCCCCCCCCCCCCCCCCCCCCCCCCCCCCCCCCCCCCCCCCCCCCCCCCCCCCCCCCCCCCCCCCCCCCCCCCCCCCCCCCCCCCCCCCCCCCCCCCCCCCCCCCCCCCCCCCCCCCCCCCCCCCCCCCCCCCCCCCCCCCCCCCCCCCCCCCCCCCCCCCCCCCCCCCCCCCCCCCCCCCCCCCCCCCCCCCCCCCCCCCCCCCCCCCCCCCCCCCCCCCCCCCCCCCCCCCCCCCCCCCCCCCCCCCCCCCCCCCCCCCCCCCCCCCCCCCCCCCCCCCCCCCCCCCCCCCCCCCCCCCCCCCCCCCCCCCCCCCCCCCCCCCCCCCCCCCCCCCCCCCCCCCCCCCCCCCCCCCCCCCCCCCCCCCCCCCCCCCCCCCCCCCCCCCCCCCCCCCCCCCCCCCCCCCCCCCCCCCCCCCCCCCCCCCCCCCCCCCCCCCCCCCCCCCCCCCCCCCCCCCCCCCCCCCCCCCCCCCCCCCCCCCCCCCCCCCCCCCCCCCCCCCCCCCCCCCCCCCCCCCCCCCCCCCCCCCCCCCCCCCCCCCCCCCCCCCCCCCCCCCCCCCCCCCCCCCCCCCCCCCCCCCCCCCCCCCCCCCCCCCCCCCCCCCCCCCCCCCCCCCCCCCCCCCCCCCCCCCCCCCCCCCCCCCCCCCCCCCCCCCCCCCCCCCCCCCCCCCCCCCCCCCCCCCCCCCCCCCCCCCCCCCCCCCCCCCCCCCCCCCCCCCCCCCCCCCCCCCCCCCCCCCCCCCCCCCCCCCCCCCCCCCCCCCCCCCCCCCCCCCCCCCCCCCCCCCCCCCCCCCCCCCCCCCCCCCCCCCCCCCCCCCCCCCCCCCCCCCCCCCCCCCCCCCCCCCCCCCCCCCCCCCCCCCCCCCCCCCCCCCCCCCCCCCCCCCCCCCCCCCCCCCCCCCCCCCCCCCCCCCCCCCCCCCCCCCCCCCCCCCCCCCCCCCCCCCCCCCCCCCCCCCCCCCCCCCCCCCCCCCCCCCCCCCCCCCCCCCCCCCCCCCCCCCCCCCCCCCCCCCCCCCCCCCCCCCCCCCCCCCCCCCCCCCCCCCCCCCCCCCCCCCCCCCCCCCCCCCCCCCCCCCCCCCCCCCCCCCCCCCCCCCCCCCCCCCCCCCCCCCCCCCCCCCCCCCCCCCCCCCCCCCCCCCCCCCCCCCCCCCCCCCCCCCCCCCCCCCCCCCCCCCCCCCCCCCCCCCCGCGTTTACTTGTGGGCTCAAGTTCTCCGATCGGATGCAGATTTGTTTTCAATACAAATACGTTTATTAAGTTCGCCAACGGTCCGTGAAGGCCGGAGCAGAGCCACATCCCACCGGGCGGGACCCACCTCATCCTGGAGCTGCAAGCCAACAAGGATTTCTCCACCGCTTTGTCCGTCGACCACCGGGCCCGCCACCGCCGAACGCGGGGCCACATGGCGCGGAGAGGGGAAGCGCACGTGGGTGGGACCCACGCGCCATTGCTTGTGCTGAAAGGAAAAGAAATCAAGGGAAGGGAGGAGTGATTGGAGGCTCAAGTTCTTCTATTTTGTGGCGGCCCCGCTTGCTTGGAGCCGGAGACTTGTGGCGGCTCTAGATCGGGTCAACGCGGCGTCGTTCCCTCGCCGCTGTCTGACTGCGATCGGTGTGCAGGTCCCGGTTTCAGCCGGACTCAACTTTCTACTCTCCCAGTCGCGTGGCATAATTGACGTGCTTGCCACTGCGTCGTGTGATCGTGTCAGTACCAGCCATGCACGTATATCCAATCCAATAGTGTCTAGCAGGGAGACTTGTAGGGTTTCATGGTGATGGTGGCTCGGCATTCGTTAAGTTTACTCGGTTGGCGCGCGTTTACTTGTGGGCTCAAGTTCTCCGATCGGATGCAGATTTGTTTTCAAGGGGGGGGGGGGGGGGGGGGGGGGGGGGGGGGGGGGGGGGGGGGGGGGGGGGGGGGGGGGGGGGGGGGGGGGGGGGGGGGGGGGGGGGGGGGGGGGGGGGGGGGGGGGGGGGGGGGGGGGGGGGGGGGGGGGGGGGGGGGGGGGGGGGGGGGGGGGGGGGGGGGGGGGGGGGGGGGGGGGGGGGGGGGGGGGGGGGGGGGGGGGGGGGGGGGGGGGGGGGGGGGGGGGGGGGGGGGGGGGGGGGGGGGGGCTCAAGTCACCATGGAAGAACTGAATCTAGGTGCAGAGATCATAGAGAGACGCCGACGCTTGTGTTTGGTTGCCATGCCAAGGTTAGTAACTACTAGTAGTATATATCATCAGGGGTTGAGGTCAATCTGTGTTGGCTGTCATAGGTTCTTCTGTATCTGGGCCGTACGATTGAGTAGGCCGCGCACAGTTTTTTCCAAAAAGAAAATGAATCGGGGACAGTATCTTGAGTTATTTTAGTTCTTATCATGATAGCTGGCTTCGGCCTATGTATGCCGTGGGAGGAGGAGAATCCAGCTTCCTTTCCTCAACCAACAAGAGAAGAAACCAGGGGCACGAGGCACACGCATGTGATGTGCCGCTGCTGCATCTGCAAGCACACAAAGCATGCTGATGCTGCGTCAGACAAGGTACGTTTTTGTTCCACCGACTCGACTCGACTCGACGTCGCTTCTGTGGGGTTTCCTACAATTCGACCGAACAATTCTGTGGGAGCCGGGTCGATGACCAGCCATGCGCATCATGCATGCACGCGAACCGACGGCCTCAAGCCCCAAATCGTAAGAGCATCTCCAGCCGCTCCCCCAACTGGCCCCGCAGGGCCCATTTTTTAGTGACGGCGCTAAAAAAAGGCCCAACCGTGTTCCAGAAGCCCATTTTTCGCCGGTTCGGCCCGAAATCGGCGCCGGCGAACTCAGGCCGAACCCGGCGCGCTGGGGGCGTCCGGGGGCATCGGGAGAAGCGTTTTGGCGTGAAAGCCTGGTGGGACCGCCGAGTCAGCGACACATGGCGCATCGTCGTCCTCCCTCGTCGCCTCGTTTTCCCGCGGGGAATCAATGCCAAGGATGCCGCCGGTCAGCCTTCCGCTGTGATTCCCCACATGCGGTGTAGTAATGCCGTCGGCCAGCCTTCCGCTGATTCCCCTCCCGTCACGCGTACACACACGTCTGCCGCCCCCCTCCCCCGGCGGCTATAAAAAGCCACCCTCCTCGCCAGTGGACGCACACTCCGTCGCCCTCTGTCTCTCTCTCTCTCTCATCGCCGGCGCCCTTCTCGTCTCTCCCTCCCCCCGTCACCAACCTACGATGGGTGAACGGTTCCCCGGCGACGCTGCGGCGGCCAACAGTTTCGGCCGCCGCACTTTGCACGAGTGGAAGGCGCACCTCCTCCACGAGGCCAACTACCCGGCGCCGCTGGACATGCGCGCGCCGGGGACGTGGAGGCTCAGCGCCGGAGGCGTCCCAGTTCCCCCGCGGCCCGACCCCGAGCACACCGGCCACTTCCACGACGAGATCGAGCACGTCCGGGCCTCCCTGCCGGAGGAGGTGCGCGGCCGCCCGGAGTACGCCGCCGACAACCACGCGAGCTGGGCGGCGTACTTCCAACGCCGGCACAAGCAGGAACTCTCCTTCACCAACAACGCGCCGGTGAGGGGGCGCCACAACGCCGATGGTCGTCGCCTGTGGTGGGGCGTCCCCGGGCGGACGCTCCATTACGTCATGTCGCACCTCGAGGGCGGCAACGAGCCGCCGGTCCAGTACTCGGCGGCCACGGCGCATGCCCCCCGCCGGAGCGGCGGCGTTTGGCTGCCGCGGCGTATGGCGGGTTCATCGTCGTCGTTGTCGTCCTCCTCCCTCTCCTCCGGCTCGCCGGCGCTCGCCAGCGTGAAGGCCGGCCCCGTGGGGACGCTGTAGGGAACGCGGCAGAAAACAAAAAATTTCCGACCTACGCACCAGCACAGGACCACTGGAGACTGCATACAAGGTTTGATCTTTTTCGTTACCGACTCGTAGCGCAGCGGAAGTAGAGTCAATGACGATCGGCGGTGCAGATCCCCGTAGCTAGGATTTACAACCTCCCAACCGCGAGGATGTATACCCTCATCCGCCCCTCGGACAGCCCTCCGGGAGGCGGTCGGACAGTCCCCCGGACGGTGTGGCGGACAGCCCTTCGGGAGGACCTTCGAAACTCGGACAGCCCTTCGGGAGGCCCTTCGAAACTCGGACGGTCACACGGACAGCCCTTCGGGAGGCACTCTCGAACTAAGACGGAAACTACGATCTCTCTACAGAGTTGCACACATACGGTGTCATCTATCTGGCAGGGCTTCGCCATCCAGAACTAGTTCCTGCCGGAACCCAGACAGCCTTTCGGCTCTACGAAACTATTTCGCTGGGAGGGAGAGAGAAGCCAGACAAGTCTATGGCATGTTTATGAGAGCAAGGATAAGTGTGGAGAGCTCCTCTCCACCTCCTTTTATAGGAAACCCAAGGGGTAGAGTGGTTTTACAAGAAAACCCAAAACCCACATGAAAAGGAGTCCTTCCCAAGGACCCAAAAGTGAAACCAAGGGACAAGTGGGGGCTCCATGGAGGAGCCCCCATGTGGCCGGCCACTCCTAGTAGGGCCCCTTCAAAAGGGGCCTTATCCTTCCATGTCATCCCCAAAAATATCTTGGGACAAAGCCCAAAAAAATGGCTTTCCAAAAAGTAATCCAAAAAGCACTTTCACTATTTACGGAAATATTTTTCAGCGTCCGTTTGAACTGAAAGTATTTATGTGGGCTTAGAATATTTCCAGTACCCACTAAAATAATTTTCAACCCGTTCCGAAACAATTCCAGATTAGTGATTTTCATCTGCAAAAAGCATCTGAAGCGGTTCAGACAGCTCTGGAACATTTCCGATTTTCATTCCGGAAAATTTCCAGACGTTTTCAGAATGATTCTGGCACCCTTCAAGAATTATCAGGCATGTGCCGAAATCAATTTGACTTAACGGTATCCCCTGAAACAACTTTTCAGTTTTACCGGAACTCATCCGGTGACCTCTCTCTGCGGAACTTTTCCGCTGTCTCCGAAAACTTTTTCCGGAAACTTTCTCTCAGACTCCCTGTCTAGTATTCAGCAGATAGATGACCCTTAAGCGTGTGACTCTATAGGTTTGGTGAAGTATAGACATGACCCGGAACCCCTTCCGATCAATGATCAACATCGGAGCCGTGGGCACCCATATTGACCCCTATACCCACACGAAGAATATTCGAGTGAACCTCCAGTTGTCGTGTGCTATTCCTGTTGCTTCGCGATATGTTACAAATATCCGAGGTGAGACATGTTGGCATCCCCGTGGATCAACAACTTGTCTACTATGCCAGTCACCTCATTACCGGTATTGTTCTCTTTTCTCGTTCCCGTGTTCCGGCATCCCTGTGATCAAATCACATTGTGTCTGGCCAGACGATGATGGATACCGTAACACTGAGAGGGCCCAGAGATATCTCTCCATCGTCGGAGGAGCAAATCCCAATCTTGAGCCATCAAGTTACTTGACATACTTTTCTATCAACCCGTAAGCCGCCGTAATAGCCACCCATTTACGGATGACGTTTAACAAACCCCAAAGTTCATGAAGCAAGCATGAAAAAACTCGATACTCTCATGGTCTAAGGAATCATACAAACGTTAACCATCTCTGTGTTATTAACCATTAACTTGTGACGAATATATCTCATAGCATAACATCAATTCGGGTCGATTCAATACAAATGTTCTACTAACATTGTGCCCTTAAAATTGCTGACATAGACATGCCCATGATCAGGAAAACGTGATCATCATGCAACACTTGAGCTAGTCTTAGAGGCATGACTAGGAATACTTTTTACTGTTTATTATTCCACACGTGCACCTGGGTCTTCCTCCGAGCCTCGTGGTTATTGTAGACTCAATAACCATAGCAGTTATAGCATGGAACATAAACCTAATTATGAACAGGGAGATAATCAATAACATTTATTATTGCCTCTAGGGCATATCTCCTACAGACTCCCACTTGCACTAGAGTCAATAATCTAGTTAATGCTAATGCACTTTACACCTGTGGCACACCGGTGTAAATATGCTTCGCTTGTGGCATAGCCTGATGTCCAACAGATCTGACAACTTCAGATCCGTGTGTATCTTTGCATATCCTCGCATTTTCACGCTTTCACAAAATTTATATTTTGTATGGACTTGGCTTTGCATATGTGTGAATCATTGGTCGAAACCTGATTCCTCAGACTGAGCTATGGAGCAACTATCTTCAATAGTGTCCCATTGACCAAAGCCATCTTGGAACCACACTAAGTTCATGAATGAACTATATGATTCAACAACTTCTTTGTCGCTTCTAAAGCGCCAACATACTTAGCCATTTGTCATAGAATTCGCCACAGTAACCTGTTTGGAACATTTTCCAACTACCGTGCCACCATATTGTGTGTAACACAAAACCCTCAATTTTAAATCGAAAATCGCATGGAGAAAAGATGAAGACTGTATCGATGTAACCTTTTACAACGAGCTCTTCATGATCTCCGCTTGCGAGAAAACTTGTCATCAGTGCTATTTTAGTACTCAATAACCCTTTTTCACTGTTGTCCCATGATCAGTACTTTTGATTATTTTGGTATCTATACTCGCAACAACTTTGGAGTATTGGACATATCTGGTTGTTTTTACATACCATGGAATACATGATTAATCCAAACACAAGAGTGTGTGGAATCTCCATCATGTATTTTGCTCATCAGTGTTTTGGGACACCGAGTCTTGCAAAAAACTCTTTCCATGTGACTTCGGCAAGAATCACTCCTTGACGTTTTTAATGCTAAAAGGTTTCAGCATTTTGTCAATATGTATCTTTGCTCAGCCCCATTAGGTAAATCTATCTCCATAGATCATCATGCCTAATATCAAGGCTATTTAGCCCAAGCACTTCATCGAAAAACTATTTTCAAATGAAGTCCTAATTCGTGTCAAGAAATTTATTTTCAATTAACCATGTGTCAAGCACACAACGTTTTTAGAAATTTTATTATGCTCCCACTTATTTTCTTGAATCACAGGCATCTTCGTTACCCATTGATGAAGTCAAAAACCCTTTTGACCATTTCATCAAAACACGAAGATTCCAACTCCATTTTGCTCTCTTCTGTCCATTGCTGGAACTCTGAAGTTTGCACACTCACTAGCATCCTCTGGATTGATAAAATACCTTGAACTGTAACACATGCATTCATTTCCATCAGATGGAAATTCTTTTATCATCCATGTTTCATATCTCATGATTGAAATATGTATAAATTGCTAGTTCAACCCGAACCAACTTTAAGCATTGCTACGATGAAACAACCTCATCGTAGTCAACTCCTTGAACTCGTTATTGCAACAAATCGAGCTTTATGGATAAAACATTTTTATTCGTATCAGTTTTAGTTCCATAAATATTCATTAGACTTTAAGTCTTTCGAAAGGTGTATCAAGATTTTAATCTTGAATCACTTATATGGAAACTATCTCGGATTGTATTGTCATTTAGCCAATTCCGGAGTCAGGGCCCATCAACACTTCTTTGTGTATTGTATGTATACTGTTGTCTAATAACAATATCTCGTTTGCGCACCTGAGAGGTTTGCACGAGCTTTGCCTACGTTGTTCAGCTGCAAGCTCGACCGAAGTCCATACATCTCATATAGAAGATTCCGTATCAGTCGCAGTAGGAAACTATGGAATTACTTTCAAGGTTCCTTTCCTTTGATCTGATGACGAAGATACTGGTTATCTCGTCGAGTTGCATTTTCCTCCCACTCACCTTTTTGAAAGAACCATTTTCTTCAAAAAGCATACCGTTCTTTGTGGCAAACCTATTTGCCTCGGTATAGTGAGGCAGGAATACCCAATTACTTGGGATAACCTACAAAGTAGCACTTGTCTGATTTGGAATAGATTTGTAACCTTTTACACAAGCCCCATATTCCAAATGTTTAAGAAAAAATATAACATGGTTGGGCGTACCATACCATGGCGTCATTTCAACAGACCCGATGGAGCTCTTTTCAGTGTAAAAGCCGCAGTCTCTAAAGCATCACTTTAAAAGGGATAATGGCAAATTTATTTATGTCATCTTTGATCTTACTATGTCATAAATGGTTCGATTACATCTTCACGGACTTTCCACTTGCAGTGGTGTTTCGGGAGGTGCAAGTTATGAAACCCCTTTCACAACTCATCAGACATTCGCTAAACTTGTAACTCAAATATTCCTTTCTGCAATCTAATTGCAGAAACATAATTTTCTTGTTACAATAATTTCTTCTTCATTTTGAAAACCTTTCGAATGATTTCAAAAGATCCAGACTTATGTCTCATCAAGTAAATATCCATATATCTACTTGAGTCATTTATGAAGATAGATAAATCCACTACTTGCAACAACATTTATTTAACTACACACATAAAAAATGTATGATCACCAATAAGTTTGTTGCTCGTTCCTTATGGCATGTGAACGGTATTTCAGTCACTTTACTTTTCGGAGGAAAATTGCAAGTGTCAGATGATTCAAAATCAAACGACTTCAAAATCCATCATAATGGAATTTTTCATGCGGGTTTCTCCAATGTGACCAAATGCAGTGCCACACTTGTGTGGTATTCTTTTAATCTTGCGACATTTAGCGTCAGTGTTATGGATGTATTATATTACCATCAAAATTCATAACATACATCCTATCGATGATGGAAGTATGGCCCTTATGTTATTCATAATTCTGAACAATAATTATTCTTTTCTGAACAACCCTCTTGCAACAAACATTGTGCAATGGGCTAGAGTGTATAAAACTCTGAAATGAATTATGAAAGTAAACCCAGAGGTAATGTATTATTATCAATATTCATAACATACGTCTCATTCATAATGAAAATATGGTCCTTATGTTATTCATAACACCGAACATCAAAAGTTCTCTTATGAACAACCTTCTTGCAAGATACCTTATGCAAAGGGCTAGAGTGTGAAACTCTAAAATGAATTATGAAAGTAAATATATAAGTAATACACCGATGGAAGGTATAGTAACATTTACTATGTTCCCTGTGTGTATCTTAACCTCATTCCTAGCTAGTCTTTCAGGCCATAATAGTTCTTACATCGAGTTGCAAGAGAATGCAATCGAGCGGGTATCTTTGTGATTGTCTCATAATACCCAAGAATTAGTGATTAACATGTTTAACCATAATTTCCAAGAACTATATCTTTGACCAGCCTTCTATACATCAAAAACGTGTATGACATTCATACATGAGCTGGATATTTCAGTCTTCTTTCTTTTTGCCTTAGTTTAACTTTTAGTATTTCTCCTACTCTCAGAAGAAACACTCAACTTAAGAGTGACGTTAGCCCCGGACTTCCTAGGCGTGAAAGTTTCACTAACACCCTTCGGACACTTCCTTTCTCTTTAAGTTGTTGTTTTATTCATCTTTCATCATATGACAGGCGTTCTTATGGATCCCTCTCTTATCAGTCAAAATGCATAGTAAACACTTTTACTAATACTTGCAAACAAACATTGCTTTGTTTGTATCTGAAAATGATTTTCAGATCCATGAATATCATATAACTATCCCAATCTTTCGAAGTTCGGGTCTCATGGAAGCAAACATATTGCACTTTGACCGTAACGGAATTCTAGCTTTCGGATCGAAGGACGAGAGTCACATGATCCATAGCATTAGCGAGAGAATACCGAAAGCATGCGATAGGACAAAGTCCTTCTCGGCACTCTTGAGGATAATCCTGACATTACGTTACCAACCGTAAAGTTTTAACCAGATATTTAACAGCTATTCAATTTTAATAGGGAAGATGGAAACGCGAGCCATTCTTCTACAACTATTATGCAAATCACACTTAGACAGAGTTCATAATTAATTGCACTGAGAATTAAATGAGTTAATTCAACAGTGCGCTCCCACTCAAATCAATATCTCTCATAATTGATTTGTGAGTGATACAAGATTCACATTTCAATTCAACGCCATTGATGTGGACATCACTGATGACGAGAATTTCAATTGGTGGGCAAACATGCCGATCACATCTCTATGTGACTCTTGTTCATCTTTCGATGGGCGTGTTCCGAGCTCAGGACGATCAAGCCAGAACGTCAAGACAACCAAGTGATCTCGCTGCGAGGTCTGACCTCACCCGCCTCACACTTCCCTAATCGTTCGTACCCATGTGGACATGGCGCACCCCGAAAAGTTAGGTGCCGTGACGGTGCTACAATTGGGAGAACACTAACTACTTGATATTTTTGTGAGAGATCACCCTAATAAAAGCGACTACCGCGCAATCAAGAAGGGTGCATAATAAGGGATAAACATATCAGGCAATTCATAATAGCACGATATGGTACAGCCCTTTCTGACGGAGAAGTCTTGTATTTCTTCGTCTTCGGCATTCGGATCGGTGTTCACCTTCGCGAAGATTGCCACCACCTTGTCGATGCACCAGATAACATTGCTATCTCTATAGCTAACAAAATAAGTGCATTACTTAAGGTTGACACACAGGCCATTAAAGTGACAATCATATGGCTCCAGCCATCATGCCGAATCATGACACGCAGGTCATGTTAATCAATTACATTATATAGTCATCTCATACATAATCAAATTATTATGAGCACTGCTATACCACATCACATGCACATGCAAACCATCCTGTAAAACCAACTTAGACGCCTCTAATCGGTTCAGCAAAAACTTGTTTTACGTGACTTCTAAGGTTTCGAAACAAACCGAAGTTACCAATGTCCATCATCAAGTATGATAATTCAAATCGCTAGATTAACTTCGCGGGGTGTATGAAACACGAGATAATAAAATCTCGAGCCCCATACTAAACTTCGTCATAGGCATGACCCCCGTGCAGATCATATCTGCATTGCCCTTTCGTCTGTGAAATTTCATCTTTCTTTTTAACTACGGTGGAATTCAATGAACTGTTAGCACTTCGTTGATCAATCAGGATCGCGGATTGCCAGAACATTGAAACTCCACCATGCTGTTATCAAGATCAGAAATATGCAAATTCCAGGGAAGCAACAAGAACATCAGGTAACAGATTTCATCTGTTACCCACACAAATAATTTTCAGTGATAAAACTCATCTACTACCAAATTATATTGTGCAACACCCATACATCTCTATGTATTCTAGATCGCAACCTGCATCTACGCATAGCACGGCTCATGATGCCACTGTAGGGGAACGCGGCAGAAACCAAAAAATTTCCGACCTACGCACCAGCCCAGGACCATTATGGAGACTGCAAACAAGGTTTGATCTTTTTCGTTACCGACTCGTAGCGCAGCGGAAGTAGAGTCGATGATGATCGGCGGTGCAGATCCCCGTCGCTAGGATTTACAACATCCCAACCGCGAGGATGTATACCCTCATCCGCCCCTCGGACAGCCCTCTGGGAGGCGGTCGGACAGTCCCCCGGACAGTGTGGCGGACAGCCCTTCAGGAGGACCTTCGAAACTCGGACGGTCACTCGGACAGCCCTTTGGGAGGACCTTCGAAACTCGGACGGTCACACGGACAGCCCTTCGGGAGGCACTCTCGAACTAAGATGGAAAATATGATCTCTCTACAGAGTTGCACACATACAGTGTCATCTATCCGGCAGGGCTTCGCCATCCAGAACTAGTTCCTGCCGGAACCCAGACAGCCTTTCGGCTCTACGAAACTATTTCGCTGGGAGGGAGAGAGAAGTCAGACAAGTCTATGGCATGTTTATGAGAGCAAGGATGAGTGTAGAGAGCTCCTCTCCACCTCCTTTTATAGGAAACCCAAGGGGTAGGGTGGTTTTACAAGAAAACCCAAAACCCACATGAAAAGGAGTCCTTCCCAAGGACCCAAAAGTGAAACCAAGGGACAAGTGGGGGCTCCATGAAGGACCCCCATGTGGCCGGCCACTCCTAGTAGGGCCCCTTCAAAAGGGGCCTTATCCTTCCATGTCATCCCCAAAAATATGTTGGGACAAAGCCTAAAATAATGGCTTTCCAAAAAGTAATCCAAAAAGCACTTTCACTATTCACGGAAACATTTTTCAGCATCCGTTCGAACTGAAAATATTTATGTGGGTTTAGAACATTTCCAGTACCCACTAAAATGATTTTCAACGCGTTTCGAAACAATTCTGGATTAGTGATTTTCATCTGCAAAAAGCATCTGAAGCGGTTCCGGCAGCTCCGGAATATTTTCGGTTTTCATTCCGGAAAATTCCCAGAAGTTTCTAGAATGATTCTGGCACCCTCCAAGAATTATCAAGCATGTGCCGAAACCAATTTGACTTAATGGTATCCCCTGAAACAACTTTTTAGTTTTACCGAAACTCATCCGGTGACCTCTCTCTTTGCGGAACTTTTCCGCTGTCTCAGGAAACTTTCTCTCAGACTCCCTGTCTAGTATTCAGCAAATAGATGGTCCTTAAGCATGTGACCTTATAGGTTTGGTGAAGTATATACATGACCCGGAACCCCTTTCGATCAATGATCAACATCGGAGCCGTGGACACCCATATTGACCCCTATACCCACACGAAGAATATTCGAGTGAACCTTTAGTTGCCGTGTGCTATTCCTGTTGCTTCGCGATATGTTACAAATACCCGATGTGAGACTTGTTGGCATCCCCGTGGATCAACAACTTGTCCACTATGCCAGTCACCTCGTTACCGGTATTATTCTCTTTTCTCGTTCCCGTGTTCCGGCATCCCTGTGATCAAATCACATTGTGTCTGGCCAGACGATGATGGATACCGTAACACCGAGAATGCCCAGAGATATCTCTCCATCGTCGGAGGAGCAAATACCAATCTTGAGCCATCAAGTTACTTGACATACTTTTCCATCAACCCGTAAGCCGCCGTAATAGCCACCCATTTACGGATGACGTTTAACAAACCCCAAAGTTCATGAAGCAAGCATGAAGAAACTCGATACTCTCATGGTCTAAGGAATCATGCAAACGTTAACCTCTGTGTTATTAACCATTAACTTGTGACGAATGTATCTCATAGCATAACATCAATTCGGGTCGATTCAACACAAATGTTCTACTAACATTGTGCCCTTAAAATTGCTGGCATAGACATGTCCATGATCAGGAAAACGTGATCATCATGCAACACTTGAGCTAGTCTTAGAGGCATGACTAGGAATACTTTTTACCGTTTATTATTCCACCCGTGCACGTGGGTCTTCCTCCGAGCCTCGTGTTTTTTGTAGACTCGAGAACCATAGCAGTTATAGCATGGAACATAAATCTAATTATGAACAGGGAGATAATCAATAATATTTATTATTGCCTCTAGGGCATATCTCCTACAGATGCCGCTCGGGTAGCGCACCCGCGGCATCGTCATCAACGAGGGCGGCGGCGGCGGCGGCGCTTCCTCCTCCCGCGTCGTTAAGCCCAAGAAGGAGCCGGGCCTCGTCGCCATCAAGAACGAGTACGACGACGAGGCCGCCCTGAAGTGGGCGCGCGAGGACTACGCGAAGCTAGAGATAGAGCGCCAGCACTGCGCCCTCGAGGAGATCGCCGCCCGGCGCCGCGGTCGCGACGAGGGCGGCGTTATCGTCCTCGAGG
The DNA here is from genome assembly GCA_036873465.1 of Thinopyrum obtusiflorum. Classification (NCBI taxonomy): domain Eukaryota; kingdom Viridiplantae; phylum Streptophyta; class Magnoliopsida; order Poales; family Poaceae; genus Thinopyrum; species Thinopyrum obtusiflorum. The sequence goes on from JAAAWM010011721.1 coordinate 16,636, forward strand.
ACAGTGACGAGGACGCGCCACCGCCGCCACCGAAGCCCGTCCGCCAAGGCGACGCAGGGCAGGGGGGCAGCAGGGACGGCGGCGTGAAGAAGGAGGAAGCCGATGATGGCGACGACTACAGCGCCTTCGGCGCGTTCTTCGGCCTGTAGGGCGGGCGGGGGGCTGCGGCGCATGTTCTAGTTTTTTTTATTATGTTTTTAAGAATTTAATGTACAAACATTAATGAAAAATCACCTATTTTGCCCGATCTGTGTCGTGTGTGGCCGACTTTTTAATTCAAAAAACGGCGTCTGGGTTTGGCTTGGGTCGGCGGTTGGGAAACCGATCGCCCCCACGCTCATATTTTCGCCGGCGCGCCCCGGCGGCGCTTTTTCAAGCCCCTGGGGGGCGAACGGCTGAAGATGCTCCAAGATGCTTTGCTAGTCCTACTGGTATAGGGTTTAATAAGAGATGATAGATAGAGCAATAATAAAGCAACGGAATCCTTTGACCTTTTTTTTTGCAAGATGAATCCTTTGACGGTTTGGAACCCACAGATTGATGCTGCACCGCGCTGACCGTTTAACAAAGTTTGTTCTGCTGGATATCTCTCCAACAAGAAAACCCTAACCAACAAGCGTTGTGAACAATAACAGGGCTAAGATAATGAGATCAAGCACCAATATACTTCCTTTGTTCCTAAATATAAGTCTTTTTAGCGATTTCAATACGAACTACATACGGATGTATATAGATATATTTTAGAGTGTAGATTCACTCATTTTGCTTTGTATATTGTTTATATTGAAATCTCTAGAAAGACTTATACTCCCTCCGTTTCAAAATAAGTGTCTCAATTTTGTACTAACTTTAGTATAAAATTATACTAAGCGCTTGAGACGGACGGAGTATTTAGGAACGGAGGGAGTAGATAAGATAATTTGTTCCAGCTCGCAAGACCTAGTATTATCGATGCTCCTGACGTTAACCTCTTCCTTCTAGAAGGCTGTTGGCCTCTCAGCAGCTCTGAAAGCAGGAGCTCGCTTGTGGATAACATTTCCAGTGGTGCAACGGTAATTTATTATTACGATCTGACCGATAGGGCGATAGGCATAGATCGATGAACCTGGACAGGATGACGGTGATGTGGTTTAATAAACCGGCCGGTGGCTTTCGTAAGTGTGTATATAAGTTAACCGTCGCTCTTAACGATCGATCCGCAAGCGCGATTATTATTTTGTTTGATTGACAAGTAGCCTCTCGTAGTCCGGTTAGGCACGTGCAATTATCCATCGTGGCCTCAGTCACAGTGACCGCCCGCCCGGATCTATGGATGTCACGGCTCGATCCATCGTTACGTGGCCGGAGAGAGCGCCTGAACCACACACGTGTTTAAAGGTGCAGCTGATAGCGCCACCGTTACGCATTTTTCTCCCCTGCTGCTAAGATCCATCGCCCGAGTTGTGGTACGCGCTCTCCTTGACAAATGTATCCCAGTAGTGTCCATGGCCAATGATGCAGCGCAAAACCCTACAGGCAGCGCTGGTGCTCCTGGGATCTTTGGCTCTGGCACATCACTCAGTCGACAGCATAAAATGTCCAGTCCTAAACGACACCGGACTGCTATCAACCTCCCTTGGAGGATAAGGCTTCTAGAAGCGCGCCTGCCTCTCACCGATCAATGATCGTGCGCTTGGTGCGGCGAAGCGTCAAGTGAGCATGCAGCGCCACGCCTTTCAGATCTACTAGTACTGCTACTAGTACAACTTGAGCTGGACCGGCCCCACTCCACCCACCAAAGTGGGCCCACATTTATAGAAGAGTGTGTCCTGTGTGCTCGAACCGATGGCGCGCGGTCGATTATTAGGGCATCCACAGTGTATGCCAAATTGCTAGTGCCAAATGATCAAATAGCTTTTGGCATCGTGAGACACATTGTGGAGGGTGCTGCCAAATCAAAGAAAGAGGGAACCGAAGCTCCTGCGAGCTCCGATGCCAAATGCATTGATAGAATAAAAAATGTTATCTCTCTCCTACCTTCAGCTACTTTCTCCCTTCTTCTGCTTTGGCATGCATGAGCTTACCGCATAGATGACATTTTCTATGTTAATTTGTGTCAGTGCTTGGACCCACTCTGGAGATAAATGGCAATAGCTACATTGGAGAGAATGAATGAATTTGACACCAGTGCCAAAATTCTGACGATGTCACAAATTTGGCACCATCACGTTGTGGATGCCCTTAACAGTACCATTCACCGGCGGGCTTCCCCCATCCAGCTCGACAACGAACCACACGATGGAGACCGGTCTCCCGCCACCTCACCTGAGCACTTGAGCAGGTGAGCTGCACGCCTCCTCTCTCGTTTGGCCCCTTCCCCCGTTCTTATCCTCGTGATTCCACCTCCTCGCTCGCCCATCCGATCTTTTAACCTCCCAATATTTCATACTCCCCGAATGTCTTTTATACTCCCTTCGTTCACAAGTATAAACATGTTTTAGATAACTCAAAATAGACTACATATAGACTGAAATGAGTGAATAAACACACTAAATCATAGAAATAGCTATATACATACATACATCTAATTCAGAAAAAATTAAGACATCTTATGCGTAGACATCATTCCACAAAAATGAATTGAAAATAATAGCGATGCATGCAATGTTTCCATCCTCACCCTGGCATCAAGGTTCTTTCTCGTGGACCATGTAGGCTGATCTTTCTTTCCTTCTTTCCGGGGTGTGGAAAGTCGGGTGCATCTCGTTTTCTCTAGGGTTCTATGAGAGCAACTTCCGAGTCACAAAAGAAAATTGTAGTCTGCTCCCTCGTCTTAAATGAGATAAGAGAGTTTAGGAGTGCGTCCGTTCTGATCTAAATACACGACGGCGTGTGCTTTCTTTTAAGAGGATCCTCAGTTCCATTTCAGAAATAAAACCACGTACGGTTAACGGTGTTATTAGAGCAACTCTATGGGAGACGCCATATGGTCCAGATCACCATTGATAATTGTCAATATTAAAATGACACTCCAGTAGAGTCGACATATGGCTTTCGATCAGCATTATTTATGGAGCTCACTCCATAAACTAACTCACAAGCCTCCATATATGGAGCTTGCTCCATACCCAACCGACATCGCGGGAGGGAAGTTTCAGCTTCTTCCTCCTTGCACCGCGCACGAGATTTGAAGCAGCCGGACCTCTCCCGCACCCCCGGCGACGGCCGCCTGACCATTAATGCCATGCCCGGGCCCGCAATTCCCGTCGGATGGTCATCGTGGCATCGCCTCCTGGCTTGCGTGTGAGCAGGCCGGTAAGTGTCGTGTGAGTAGCCGGGAGGCGTGTGAGCGCTGACACGTTTCTCAGCGGAAAGGGCGACCATTAATGGTCGCTCACCGCATGTAGCTGTAACATCCCCAGATATCAACCCGGTCATCAAGCTAATTAGTTAGCCATGTCATAATGATCATCCAAAAAAAGTTACCATTAGGAAATAATTCAAACTTCAATTCAAAATTTAAAGTGTTAGTCAAATATTTATTTCATCAAACAGTAAAATAAAATTGTTCATAATGTTGCAAATAATCCCAAGGTAATTATAAAATTGAAACCAACATTTTTGAAATTCCCAAATTGCCCCTAGAAATTATTTAGAGGTCCAGCAACAATTATTTTGGCTCTTTTCATTTTCCGAAAATGCCTAACCTATTCCAATTGCCTCCAAACTTTTTGTGCAGCCTCAAAATATTGTCAACAATCAGTGGGCCAAGTCCCACATTTTTCCCTAATCTTTTTGGTAGCCCTAAAAATTCCATTTCTGTCTCTGTTTTAAAAGATAAATGATAAGACAGAAACTGGAGAAGGAAAAGGGACCTACCTGCTTACCCGGCCTCTGGGCCGTAGCTACAGGCCGGCCCAGCCCACTCCTGCAGCCACCACCAGCTCCACCTACTTCCTCCCCTGCTGTCGACGCCGGAGTCGCCCCGATCACCGGCACCGCACGCGTCGCACATCCGCAGTCTTCTCCGGTGGATAAGGACCCCCACCGGCCCCTCTCTCCCTCCCGCTGCTAACCCTAACCCTTCTCCTCTCCCTTGCCTCGCCCTCTTCCTTTTCCCCTCGGCCGGGCGCGTCGCCGCCGTGCCGTCGGATCCGCCGTGGCCATTGGCCTCCCCATGGCTAGCCAAGGCGCCCAGAAGGACCGCCGCCGTCGTCCTCTTCTTCAGCACGGACCCGTCTGGGCCCGGACGCCCTCGAGCCGCCGAGTTCGTCGAGATGCGCCGTCGGTCTCCGCCGCTCACCGCCGATCGATTCGGTCGACCCCGAGCTCCTCCGGCCTCCCCGAGCCTCCCTAGAGAACCTCTGTGAGCTCCTGTTCCCCCTCGACCCCCTCTCGCTCTCTCTCTTTTGCCGTAGCGTAGTTGCCCAAACACAACCGAGCTCGCCGCCGCCGTGCTTGAGCCCGCCGTCGTTGCAGAGGTCAGACGCCGCGCCCGGGCATGCCATCGCGCTCACGGAGCTCGTAGGAAGTAGTCACGCCGCCTGCTGTGCTTCCCCACACGCTCTAGCCACCTCGCTGACCAAGCCCGTGGCTGCGCCGCCGCCCCGCTCGCTGCTGTCGCCGCCTCTGGCCACTCCTCTACTCGACCGACCACAGCAGTGGACGCGCCGCTTCGCCCGCAGCTCGTAGATCCCCCTCTCAGGCCAAACGGTGGCCGAAAGCACCGTCCCCATGCGCCGCCTCTGCCCTGTAGCTCGCCGCCGGCGAGCACGCGCGCGCGCGCTCTGTTTCGGTCGTCAAGTGGGTCCCACTCAGGTCATTTAGATTAAGTCTATTCTAGCTTAAGTGTTAATCAACCACTGACAGTAGGGCCCCACCGCAAATAACGATTCAGTTAAAACGTTACACCGACATGTGGGTCCGATTACACTGTAGCAATTAGTTAAGTTAATAAAACAGTTTAACTAGAGTGTCTCTATGACACGCGGGTCCCACAGCCCCTTTGACTAGTCAACCCTTGACCAGTCAACTGCTGAGTCAGCAGTTGACTGGCCCCACCTAGCAGCCTCACGGTGCACCTCTGGTGCACTAGACCGGGTGCACCCAGCCTTTCTGGTTACTGTTTTAATTTGAATTAATTTAATTCCAGTAATTTCAGAAAATGCCTAAAACCTTTGAAAAATTCGTAGAAAATAAACCGTAGCTCAGATCGAAAAAGTTAAAACATGAAAGTTGCTCAGAACGACGAGACGAGTCTGATCGTGCCGTCTGTTTCCTTGTCGGAACCCCCTACGTAGAAGAACTGGTAACTCCGAGCCCGATTCTGGTAGATGAATAGTGCCTAATCACCGGTAAATAAATTCCACCTTAACCTTATAATAACTGAAAATGACTTAGACATACTTCAGGCAACCCTGCACTGCATCATAGTCGTAGCATGCTCTGTGTTGCATCGTTGCCGTGTATTTACTTGTTTCCTCCCCCTCTCTTCTCTCTCGGTAGACCCCGACGCCGACGTAGCTCCCGAGGTCGACGCTGCTCAGGAGCCAGACGACGCAGCTGACGACCCTGCCCTTGCCGTCGAGCAGACAGGCAAGCACCCCCATTTTGAACATACCTATATCGCCTATTCTCTTCTCTCTTATGCTTGCATTAGAACTGCTGCTGTTACTTTTACCCTATATCTGCTGCATAGCCTATTTATTGTAATCTGCTTTGTTACCTACCTGGTTATCCTAGACTGCTTAGTATAGGCTGGGTAGAGACCCGACAGAGACCCCCACTTTATCCCGACTGCCCCGCTGGATTATCAGAAGACCCGATCAACGGGATTGAAGACCAGACCCTGGCACCGCACATCACTTCCCCCTCAAATTGCTCGACACTACTGGGTTACTATCGAGTGCCGAGGGTGATACCTCGTCAGCACTTCTGATGATAACCTTGTAGGTTAGTTAATCGGTCGTGGTAAGCGAGGGTGATTCCTCCTACACCACCCCCGATAACAGCATCGTCGTGCAACTTCTCAAGTGTGGACCTCGAGGGTGATTCCTCCTTCGTTCACCTTGACGGTAACATCAGTGGGCACTCCATCGAGGGTGATTCCTCAGGGTTCCCCTTGGTGTTAGACACACGGATACTGTTGTGATATGATTAGCACTGAACCATGTTACTAAAGACGGGTCGGCCCTGAGGGGTACCCGCGCGAGCATGATTGCGAAGTGATGTGGAGACGGGTTGACCTGAGAGGTGCCCGCGAGATAACCACGAGGCGTGGCCGGGCATTCCTAGCCCTTGCCGCAAGTCCTCGAGACGGGGCGACGGGGTCACATCGATCGTGAGTCTCTGTTCGTTTCCGCGCGCTCCTAATCCACTAAACGGTTTAGATATTTGATCCGAGGGGCCTCTGGCCCGATAGCACTAACCATCACGTGGGCATAGTATGGGCGTTCTGCGTTGTATACTTCAGCCGGAGCTTAATAGACGTCAGCGACTGAGCGGCGCGCGCTGAATTGGACTGGGAACGCAACTGCACTTGTATAAGGGGTTGCTAGGTCTGCTTTCAGCCGCGTTCGCAACGTGCAGGAGCGTCCGGGGCGATGGCCCAAGACCCCTGGGGGCATAGGTTTAGTCCGGTGTGCTGACCTCTCTGTTAAGTTTTCGGTTGGGTTGTGGCGTGTTGCTTAGCCGAGGCCGGGCATGACCCAGAAAAGTGTGTCCGGCCGGAGTTAAGCGAGCGTGGTGGGTAAGTTGGTGCACCCCTGCAGGGAAGAAACTTCTATCGATAGCCTGTCCTACGGTAACGGACACTCGGAGTTGTATCCCGATCGGTACAACTAGAACTTGAGATGAGAACCGGGTAGTACGGCTCTGGGATTGCTTTCTCGTAGGGAGTCGAGAAAGGATCTCAGGTCGAGGTTGATGATACAACTACTACTACTTTACATTATGTAATCTGCACTCTTCTAATGCTGCAAGACCGACGAAGATGTTGAAGATACTAGTCTTCGATAGGACTAGGCTTTCCCCCTCTATTCTGGCATTTCTGTAGCCCAGTCCACATATACTGCCTCCATTTGAAAATGTTGCATATGTAGTGTAGATCCTTGCTTGCTGAGTACTTCGGATGAGTACTCACGTTTGCTTTACTTTCCTTTTCCCCCCTTTTCCACTTGTTGCCACCAGACGTCGGAGCCCCTGAGCCAGATGCCCTAGTCGACGACCAGTTCTACTACCCACCCGGCGAGTACTACTACTACGAGGAGCCGACTAACGACCAGGAGTAGTATCGGAGGGTCCAGGGCAGGAGGCCTACGCCTTTCGATCGTAGTATTTTATTTACCCCACGTTCTAAAGGCTTGCTTCTCTCTCTGTAATATATCTGTACTCAGATATCTAATGCTTCCGCTGACACTTGTATGCCATCGAGCTATGTATTCGAGCCCTCGAGGCCCTGGCTTGTAATATAAAGCTTGTATGATTTTATTTATGTTTTAGAGTTGTGTTGTGATATCTTCAAGTGAGTCCTTTGGCTTGATCGTGTGCATTTGCGTGTATGGTTAGTGCACGATTAAGCCGGGGTCGTCACAGTAGCCTCCTTAACTGCCCTCTTAATGGCCGCGGTCTCCCCCACCTATCTCTCTCTCTCTCTCTCTCTCTATCTATCTCATTGCCCTCTCTGGCGCCTCCAACATATCTCTGATCATCGTCGGATGCCCTGGACGGCTGGACCCCTTCTGGGAGTAGATGGAAGTCGGCCTTGCCGAGCTCGGGAGAGATGAGGTGAAAAGGGAGGCGGATTTGGGACGATCGTCATTATTGTTGATGCTACATTGTTCCAAACTTCACGTCTAATGGCGGTTGGCGTAACTATCCGAGTCCACAACGGGAACTGCTTGTTTGCTTGCAGCGAGTGACTTCCTGGGATTGGTATGCCTAAAATTGTTGAACCTTTGGGGACTCGCCATGCTATGACCCTTGCTCAAGAAGAGAGCTTCACAAAGGTTATTGTGGCTTCCGACTGCCACTCTCTTCTTGAACGATCTAGTCAGTTGTTCAAGACCTCTCAGTTGTTTTATCCGTGTTAGTAGTTTGTCAAATGTCTCAGCACATACTCTAGCTTGTTGTTCTGAGCATTTTGTTAGCTCTGTTTTACCGTAATGTAACCCCAGATTGTATTCGTGAGATTATATGTACTGATGTTTTTTAATCAAGGAAGTATCGTGTTTGTATAAAAAATAACAATACCAATCAACACCGACTCGAACAAGAAGGCTTCAACATGCCCTCAAAAAATCAATATTCTTTTTTACTACTACTAGGTATGTGCCTGTGAATTGTCATGGGAACCACACATTTTTCAACGCAATAAGAAAAGCATTAAAAGATATGGTATTCGGAGATCACCACACACTATAAGATACCTACCTGATCTTCATGAGCACTCTGTTGGTCCATGGAATAGAATTTGTGCAAATAGTAAAGAACTTGCATATTACCTCAAGGGGTCGGAACAAATTCCAATGAGTACATGAACTTTGATGCTTGCTTGGAACACAAATACCAAGCAAGTCATCCAACATCTTTACAATTATAGTTGCTCAGAATTAAGGCGTAATTGATTTGCTATAAAGCACGTCATAGCTATTAAACTTGATGAGAGGATAATTTCATTTCAAAAATACCAAAATTGCAAGATAAATTTCCCATGAAGAGTTTTTAGGATTTGCAACAATTTATTAGTAGCAGAGTAATATGACAGCGATGGTAGCAGTAGTAGCAATAGTAACAGTAATAGTGACAACAGTTTTGTAGCAATTGGAACAGTAGTGGTAATAGTAACTTGAGCAAAGACAATAATAGCAAAGCGTAAGCATTGGATTAGCGATGAATATTTGAATGAAATTCAATATGTAACAGTCACAACCTAGAGCGATACACAATAGCACCAATTCATCAATCATATGTAGGCATGTATTTCGTATATAGTCATACGTGCTTGCAATAAGAACTTGCATGACATCTTTTGTCCTATCCTCCCGTGGCAGCGGGGTCCTAATGGAAATTAAGGGTAATTAAGGCGCTCCTTTTAATAGAGAATCGGAACAAAGCATTAACACATAGTGAATAAATGAACTCCTCAAATTACAGTCGTTCCCGGAGAGTTCCCAATCATTGTCACCTTGGGGTCAACGGTTCAGAACAATAATAGGTGCGTATAACTTTCAAGATAGGATCAAGAAGTTAAATATATTCATGAAAACATAAATAGTTCGGATTTGAAATCATGGCACTCGAGCCCTAGTGACAACCATTAAGCATAATAAAGTCATAGCAACATCAATCTCAGAACATAGTGGATACTAGGGATCACCCCTAACAAATTGACTTGATTACATTAGAAATCTCATCCATCTCCATCACCGTCCAACAAGCCTACGAAGGAATTACCCACTTCCGGTGGTGAGCATCATGAAATTGTTGATGGAAAATGGTTGACGATGACGACGGCGCTGAATTCCCCTCTCCGGAGCCCCGAATGGACTCCAGATCAGCCCTCCCGATAAAGAACATGACGTGGCGGCAGCTATGTATCATAAAATGTGATGAAACCTTTTCTCCGCTTTTTTCTCATGAACACGGTATATATGGAGTTGGAATTAGGTCAGACGGCCGCCTGTGATCCCCACAAGGCAGCTGGGCACGCCCCCTGCCTTATGGGCAGGTGGTGGCCCCCTCCAGTAGATCTTTGCACAAGTATTTTTCATATATTCAATAAAAAATCTCTGCCAAGTTTTGTCCAATTACGAGAACTTTTATTTCTACGCAAAAAACAACACCAAAGTATTTCTGCTAAAAACAACGTTAGTCTGGGTTAGTTCCATTCAAAGCATACAAATTAGAGTCCAAAACAAGAGCAAAAGTGTTTGGAAAAGTAGATACATTGTTGACGTATGAAGGTACTGCCAACGTTGTTAGCTTGGTGCCTCCTACTTGTTCGATAAACCTTAGTTCTTAACTGAGGGAAATACTTTTCTGCTGCTGTGCTACATCACCTTTCCTCTTCGGGGAATCCAACAACTCTTACGGGAGTAGCAGAATAATTTATGGCGCCGTTGTCGGGGTGACATCATCTACCAAATCAAGTGCATCGCATAAATTCTTTATTTTTGCTTATTTTTATTTTATTGTCTAGTTGCCTTTTACCTTTTTATTTGATTTCTTCTTTGTTTGCCACAAAAATCCAAAATACGAAAAAAATCTTGTGTTGTTATTCTTGCCTTTGTTGCTATCATGGCTAGTTCTTTACTTTTTGTTTCTAAGCCCAAGTTGGAAGTGCTTAATTTTAAACAAAGGGGCGGAGACAGTTAAAAAGATGCTTGCAATAAAATTTGCGGTACTCAGAATAGATCCATCCATAAGCAATCTACCACTATTCTCGAAATTTCTATGTTGGTGTTTTCCCCTTGGTATAGATTTATTCTTAACATTATTGCGGGAGAAAGTTTCTTGACTAGTCACACCTTGGATGCTTTCAGTGCTATGGTAAATTTAGTAGAATCTCCACTGATTAAACTTAATGAAACTGAATTAACCTTGGAGCATATTATGCAACAATTGGATGTTATTGAAAATAAAATGTCTACTATTCAACAACTAGAGGATTTGGATAAAAAGATGCATAATCATTTTATTAGGTTGGGATCCTTGGTAGGCATTGCTTTGAAAATCTTGGGAGGGTGTAAGTCTGTATGATCATAGGGGGGGGGGGGGGGGGGGGGGGGGGGGGGGGGGGGGGGGGGGGGGGGGGGGGGGGGGGGGGGGGGGGGGGGGGGGGGGGGGGGGGGGGGGGGGGGGGGGGGGGGGGGGGGGGGGGGGGGGGGGGGGGGGGGGGGGGGGGGGGGGGGGGGGGGGGGGGGGGGGGGGGGGGGGGGGGGGGGGGGGGGGGGGGGGGGGGGGGGGGGGGGGGGGGGGGGGGGGGGGGGGGGGGGGGGGGGGGGGGGGGGGGGGGGGGGGGGGGGGGGGGGGGGGGGGGGGGGGGGGGGGGGGGGGGGGGGGGGGGGGGGGGGGGGGGGGGGGGGGGGGGGGGGGGGGGGGGGGGGGGGGGGGGGGGGGGGGGGGGGGGGGGGGGGGGGGGGGGGGGGGGGGGGGGGGGGGGGGGGGGGGGGGGGGGGGGGGGGGGGGGGGGGGGGGGGGGGGGGGGGGGGGGGGGGGGGGGGGGGGGGGGGGGGGGGGGGGGGGGGGGGGGGGGGGGGGGGGGGGGGGGGGGGGGGGGGGGGGGGGGGGGGGGGACCTAGGGAAAAACTTGGGAGGGGCAATAATGTACAACCATATCCATGAACCAACAAGCCAAGCATCCATACAAACTAAAATATGGACATGATCATTTCATTCTTTTAGACTCCCTCCCCCCTTCCATTGTGAAGTTAAATCAAGGTTCACAACCCAATTCAGATGCAAAGTAGAAATACAGGAAAGTAAAAGGCCAAAGCTTTGCAATACTCAACATAGCTTGCTGGAAGCATATTACAAGATAAATGCAAAACCTGACCAATGCAGGGGAAAGTAAAAGGCCAAAATGGAGCCTATGCGATCTGCCTACCGTGAGGAAATTGAGTGCCCCGACGAATTTGAGAGTTTAAATTCCGATTGTTGCTGCACCGCGGGCCAGCTGTCGAGTGGATCCTTATACTGACAACGGTCGAATCAGAGAAAGACATTTATGACAATTCATGTCGGGTTGCCCCTGGCTATAAATAGCCGCCCCCACAACCACTTGTTAGTTGGCTGCTCTGACAGAACTTGACACTTGTCATTTGAGAGCAACCCATCCTCTGACGACTTTGAGAGAATCCTAAGTGAGGAAACCCCAGAGCCAAAGTGATTGAGCATCACTGAAGGGATTGATCTGTGTGATCCGACGCCTGTTACCTTTGAAGACTGTCATTCTTCCAGACGGTTAGGCGTCAAGTTCTGAGTACACTGATACGTCTCCAATGTATTTATAATTTTTGATTGTTCCATGCTATTAAAGTATCAATCTTGGATGTTTTATACTCATTGACTAACAACTTTATATCATTTTTTGGGACTAACCTATTGACATAGTGCCTAGTGCCAGTTACTGTTTTTTTTCTTCTTTTTTTTACTTCGCAGAAAATCAATACCTAATGGAGTCCAAATGCCACGAAACTTTTTGGAGATTTTTTTCTGCCCAGAAGACACCCAGGAGGCCAAGGAAGTGCACCAGAGGAGGCCCGTGGGGCTCACTAGGCACCAGGGCACGCCAAAGGCCCCAGGCATGCCCTGGTGGGTAGTGGGGCCCACGGGAAGCTTCTCCACCGACCTTCAGCTCTATAAATACTCTAAAATCCCCAAAACCCTAGGGGTGTCGACGAAACACAATTCCAGCCACCGCAAGTTCGAGAACCATGAGATCCAATCTAGAGGCCTCTTACGGCACCCTGCCGGAGGGGTCAACTATCACGAAGGGGTTCTTCATCATCCTTGTTGCCCCTTCGATGATGCGTGAGTAGTTTACTACGGACCTACGGGTCTGTAGGTAGTAGCTAGATGGCTTCTTCTCTCTTTTTGATCTTCAATACAATGTTCTCCTCGATGTTCTTGGTGATCTATTTGATGTAATGACTTTTTGCGGTGTGTTTGTTGGGATCCGATGAATTATGGGTTTATGATCAGTTCTATCCATGAATATTATTTGAGTCCTTGCTGAACTCTTTTATGCATGATCTTTACAGCCTCGTATTTCTTCTCTGAAATTTTGGTTTGGTTTCGCTAACTGGATTGATTTTTCTTGCAATGGGAAGATGTGCTTTGTGATGGGTTCGATCTTGCGGTGCTCAATCTCAGTGATAGAAAGAGACATGACACGCATGTATCGTTGCTATTAAGGATAAAATGATGGGGTCTATTCCTACACGAATAGATCTTGTCTACATCATGTCACCGTTTTTATTGCATTACTTCGTTTTTCCATGAACTTAAATACACTAGATGCATGCTGGATAGCGGTCGATGTGTGGAGTAATAGTAGTAGATGCAGGCAGGAGTCGGCCTACTAATCTTGGACGTGATGCCTATATACATGATCATTGCCTTGGATATCGTCATGATTATTCGCTTTTCTATCAATTGCCCAACAGTAATTTGTTTACCCACCGTATGCTATTTTCTCGAGAGAAGCCTCTAGTGAAATCTACTGCCCCGGGTCTATTTTCCTATCATATAAAACCCAAAAATACCTTGTTGTGTTTTTTCTTTATTTATTTTAGTTTGTGTTTTTGCTAGATCTATTTATCAAATCTCATACAATTTAATCTATCTCAATACCGAGGAGGGATTGACAACCCCTCTTACGCGTTGGGTTGCAAGTTTTTGTGGTTTGTGTGCAGGTGTTGTTTATATAGTGTTGCTTGGTTCTCCTTCTGGATTGATAACCTTGGTTTCATAACTAAGGGAAAAACTTAACTTTGCTGTGCTGCATCATCGTCTCCTCTTCAGGGAATTACCAACGCAGATACAAGCAATCATACACCAAGAGTCATTGTGGTGTGCCGTTGAACAGGTCTGTGAAGGTTTTGGAAGTCTACCTTGAATACTTACCACGAGTGATTGGGCGAGGACTAAGTGACCTTAGCTCTAGAGAAATACGGTGAGGACTGTGTGTCCTCCGAGTTGGAACTCGGCCGTCTCAACCAGACATACAGTTGGTACAGCAACTGGAACTGGTCTACCAAATTGCATTGTCTTCACCGAGCCAACCTGGTGTCAAATTCCTCACCCTCCCTTACTTTATTCCGCTGCTGAAGAATCTGTGATCTATCTTCTGATGAATTTGAACCGAAGCATTTCAACATGCTATCTTTCATTTCCTTAGTTCATATTCTTCATGCTTGTATGATTGTATGATTGCATGTTCTTCACTCTTACGTATCCTGATTGCATGTATTCTGATTCTGTGATGGTTTAGTTTTCCTTGTAGTTCTATTTCTTCACTCTGATCTTCGTCAAATTCTTCAGAGTTTGACGAATTTTTAAAAATCTCCCATTCACCCCCCTCTGGGAGATAATCCGCGCTTTCAATTGGTATCAGAGCAAGGTACTCCCTTGTTCTGTATGATTTTGGATTAACCACCTGAAGTTTTAGTTATGTCGACCGCATGTATGATCAAGGTTTCTGCTGCGTGCCTCATCTTCAATGGCACAGACTATCCCAGGTGGAAGGCTATGATGCGGAAGCGTCTCTTATCCATGAACAGTGAGCTGTGGACCGTCACTGAGATAGGATTAACTGACCTCTTCAGGATGGCGAATGCTGATGACATTCGCAATTATACTCAGCTGTATAGGAAGGCAAGGGCTGTCATCTGCTCCAGTCTGTCCAGAGATGAGTTTAGGGGCATTATGCATCTTTGCAATGCGAAGCTCATCTGGGACCGGATCTCTGACGTCTATGAAGGGCACCGTACCTGTCAGGATCCCTGGTTCCTCGAGTTCAAGGAGTCACTCAAAACGATGACTTTCGAACATGATTCATCTTCTTCCGCATCGTGCCTCATGGCCAAGGGCACCAAGGTACTCAAACATTCATCATCTTCTTCAAGTAAAGGTGAATCTGATGAAAACATGACTCCTAGCTACTCCAAACTTGCTAAAATTGTTTCAAAGCAACAAACTGCCATGGAAATGATTCACAAACTGTTAGATAAAAGTGACGATCTGTTGAACGATGAAATGGAACGGTCTCAAATTTTGACCGAAGACCTTGAGCGTCTCCAGTCAAAATATGACGAACTTGAGTTTATATAGAGGGCGGACGGGAGGAGCCTGCCCGACGTTGTGTTTAATACCGGCCCGCTCATGAACGGACGTGTGTTCGAAGTAGGTTTCTCGGCTTTCACGTGGGTTTAATGGAGGAGTTTGAATGCGGCGAGGGGGCGTATTCAGCCGGGCGTGTAGCGGGCGGCGCCCTTGGCCGACGTGCCGCTTCAATGACGGAGGCAGTGAGAGGTCGCGTCCGCCCTGATCCGGCTTCAATGTGGAGCGGCGCGCTCTACAGCGGATTGAATGCGAGCAGGTGGCGCCAGGAGGGAGGCGAGGTTTGGTGGGCTTGGACGGTCAGAAACGGGCTTGGGAGCGGTCCGGACTCGCGTAAACCTCCCCATGTATGTCTCCGATTTGCGGGAGAAAAACATGTTCGGACCGTGCCACGGACCGAACAGGCCTGCGTTGGATGGCTTCCGCGATCCGGATAGCGTGATGCAGATTGTTGCGCGAGGTTTAAGAGTCGATGTTGGAGATGCCCTTATCTTGGTATGCTTAATGTAGTGGTTTCACGTAAAACCTACACCGGCTATTGGACATAGGATGTCAGATTATCATTATACAATTATGCAGAAAACCTGTGTGCACATAGTTGTGTATAAAAGTTTGCATCACCCCCCTCCTCCAATTTACATGCGCCCCTCAGTTTTCATATTATCCATTGAAGATAAATTATGGGCACAACCAATAGGTTTTCTCACTCTAAAATCAAAAGACTATAATGGCATCTCCAACGGCAGCCCGCAAAAGTCCTCTCGCTTCCGTCCGCGGACAGGGGGACCAGTCCGCGGACACGGATGTGGGAGAACGACATCCAACGCTAGCCCCATACATTTCAAACCGTATTTTAACTAATCGGACAAAATTCATGCAAACTGGCCGATATTCATCAAAATTTTCGGATAGAAAATGTCACAAATTATTCATACATAGCATACAAATTAAGTCTAGTACAACAATGTCTCTAAATTTGACTAGATCCCGGATGTCTAGCAAGTTTTTCATAAACGGATTACGTCGTTCCACAGAAACTCCCCCTTCAGCTTCGTCCAACAGTGTGTGCACGTAAATACTCGTCCCTCTGTCATGTGGTACACCACGGCAGCGCGTGCGGGCTACATATAATGTGTGAACCAACATTGAGTGAACGAATCAATCAACAAGTTGAGCAAAATAAAGTAAAATTTACGATCTCGTCCATGTCCGCGTGCAATGGCAATCTTGCCTCGAGCTGACTAACCAAGTTGCAAAACTTGATGATGCGAATCTGGATAGCGTGCAAACGATACGACAACGATCTCACGTTGCATGGTTGAATGATGTACAAGTCGTAGGGCGCAATGTGCTTTCGTGCGTGAAACTTTTCATGCACTTGCTCCCGAAAGGGCTCCTCTCTGCTCCTGCCTATGAAATCCGCGGATATGGCCAGCCACGCATCGCACAACAACTCATCCTCCATGGTCGAGTAGCTCACCATCCTTCGTACTCTAAAAAACGACATAGCATTTGGAAATAAGCTCAATGGCATTTGACCAAACACCTGCGGGCGGGGTGTCCGCAATGGAGGTCGTCGACAGGGGACGGAGTGTACCTGGGTACAAACGACTCCAGGGTGGAAAGCTCCGTCAGAACGGCGAGCGGACGCGTCGGTGCTGGTTGCGGATGTCCGGAAATGCCTCTGTGGTCGGCGGAGATGAACAGTAGAGATGGTGGAGGTGAAGGGTGCGGATACAAAACAAGGGAGAGAAATGGCGAAGTGGAAGAAAATGAGACCGGAAAGGGTGATTGGGTGGGCCAGGGTGTGAGAGTCCTACGTTTCGAGTGTCTATGTTTTGGCGGATGCATCTTGAAGATGCTCTAAACAAAGAAGACTTCGGTGTGTTTCGGCTGCATCGAGTCTTCTACTTAGAGTATTATAAAACTGGACACCAATGGTTTTGCACTAAGCGGTCGACATCAACTTTGATATTAATTCATTCTCAATATAAAGGATCAAATTTTACAAATCTCATCCCGGTTTCGTTGTGATCAATACAATGAATCCTCAACTCAAAAAAAGAAGAAAAAGATAATCAATCAAAAAGTCACTCCCAAGGACACAAATACATCTTCCAATTATTGAAAGGGCATTCCGTTTTTTTTTTAGAGAAAAGGGCATTCAGTTAGAGTATCACTTTAAACAACACATGCATCATCCCTCTCCACGAAGGAGAGCAGCACACAAATCCGGCAGAAAAACAGCCGCTTGCAATTGCTTTACCATCAAGTTGTTGCTTTTTTTTCTATTTGTTTACCAGCTGTCACATGGGGCCCAATCAACATGCGTGTCCCGTAGCTCCGCCAGCCTTCTATTTATGCCCTCTCCCATGGAAGGTGAGAGCCATCCAGAACCAGAAGCAAAGCTTTACACAAGTCACAAGATGATGAACCCAAAGAGCCGTGTCCAAGAGTCGGAGGCCGACCACATCGACCTCATCCCGGGGATGCCCGACGACGTCGCCGTCGACTGCCTGGCGCGCGTCCCGCACGGATCCTACCGCTCGATGCGCCGCGTGTGCCGCGGCTGGAGGAGCGCCGCCGCCGCCCCGGAGTTCGCCCTGGCGCGCGCCGAGGCCGGAGCCAACGAGGATCTGGTCTTTCTCATGCAGTTTGGCAACCCGGTGGCCGGGGACGACGGGGCGCCCGAGAACACGCCGGCATACGGCGTGGCCGTGTACAACGTCACCACCGGGGAGTGGCACCGCGAGAACTCGGCGCCGCCGGTGCCGATGTTCGCCCAGTGCGCGGCCGTGGGCACCCGCGTCGCGGTGATGGGCGGCTGGGACCCCAAGACCTTCGAGCCCGTGGCGGACGTCAACGTGCTGGACGCCGCCACCGGCGTCTGGCGCCGCGGCGCGCCGATGCGATCCGCGCGGTCCTTCTTCGCGTGCGCCGAGGCGGGGGGCAAGATCTATGTCGCCGGCGGGCACGACAAGCTCAAGAACGCGCTGAAGACGGCGGAGGCGTACGACGCGGAGGCCGACGGCTGGGACCCGCTCCCGGACATGTCGGAGGAGCGCGACGAGTGCGACGGCATGGCCACCGTCGCCGGCGACCGGTTCCTCGCCGTGAGCGGGTACCGCACGGGGCGTCAGGGTGGGTTCGAGCGGGACGCCGAGTGGTTCGACCCGGCGACCCGCGAGTGGCGCCGCCTGGAGCGCGTGCGCGCCCCGCCGTCGGCGGCTCACGTGGTGGTGCGCGGCCGCGTGTGGTGCATCGAGGGCACGGCCGTGATGGAGTGGCGCGGGGAGCGCCGGGGCTGGCTCGAGGTGGGCCCTTACCCACCTGGTCTCAAGGCCGGCACGGCGCGCGCGGTCGCCGTCGGCGGCGGCGAGCGCGTGGTGGTGACCGGCGCCATCGAGTCCGAGGGAGGCGGCGGCGGGCACGCGCTGTGGGTGTTCGACGTCAAGTTCAAGAACTGGACCGTGGTGCGCCCTCCGCCGCAGTTCGCCGGCTTCGTCTTCTCCCTGGCATCCGTCCGCGTGTGATGAGAACCTTCCCCGGCGCCGCTCCCGACCAAGAAGACTACTACTACTACTAGCGAGTATGTATGCATGTTCTTGAGTTGCAGTGCTTTTGCCATTGATGGATCTGAGGTCCGCGATCTCATGGCCTGAGATCTGCGCATCCCGGATGCAATCAACTACTAGTATCATCATCAGGGAAACCGGAGGAATCATCGCCAGGAAAAAAGAACAAAAAAACAGGAGGCATCAATCATCGCCAAGAAGAAAACAACAAAAATAACTAGAGGATTGTAGCTTGTCAGATCTGTGCACTCATGGTTGTGAACTCTCCTCCCTCCCCTCTTTTGCTGTTGAGACAGCCTGCCATTTCTGTTGTTGAGACAGCGTGGTGTTTTGGTTCTATGATATTAGCAATGAGTCGCTGTACATATTATTGTGAGTTGGAAGATGATCATGTGGTTTCTCCATGTTCTGTCCAGATCCAGTTCTGCTGCTGCAGCTCACAGAGGCTGGTACGCCATCTCAAATGTCCATCTGCTTCGCTGCTGAGGAACACACCTCTCGATGCCGGTGGCTCGCCGCCGTCGAGCAATCATCTTTACGTTTCTTTCCATACAATTTTCATATCTCGCGTCCTATTCAATTGGTGCTCGCCGCCGCCGCGGCAGCTGAACCCGAAGAGGAGCTGACCTTGCCAGCCGATTCTTTCTATAATTAATCGCTAGGTGAGGCCTCGCACTCCACGCAACAGCAAACCGGCCAGCTATCCGTCCCATCCGTTTCTCCTCCCACGTCGCCATCCAAGGATAGGAACGAGCGGAGATGAGGTCGCCACCGATTATGGCGTCCGTGCTTGGCCCACGGTTTTGGACCGCTCGCCCATCTAGCACGCACGGCCCTCGACCGTAGCGACTTTTATTATCGGGGGCAGTCCTGACGCCGCTAGGTTGCTGTTAGCTGCATCCATCCATCCATCTTCTTGGCATGGGCAACGTGAAATTTGCAGGGGACGCACGGATATCGTGCCATGCTGCGCCATCCCAATGAAATCGATTGCGGGGGATGATCGGTTCTTCTTCTCTTTCTGTGCTGTTGTGAGGACGATCGACTGATCACCACATTCCCAGTGAAACTGCCAGCTTGATGTATGTTTTCTTCATCAAGTTTGGATTGCTTACCACGAGTGTCACCTTGTAGCTTGATGTATGTAACCCTGCTAGTATAACATACACTCCTTGTTGTCAATAAATGAAGTTCTTTTCTTTCTTTACATTACAACGGGACACAGGCCAAAGGAGGACGACAGGCATGATGGCGTCCGTGTTTTGTTGCTTCTTGATGCAGACAAGCTGAGATATGCACTCTTTGTGGCGTCGGTGAAACGAACACTGCTAGTGGTTCCTCTGCGACCTCCATCCTTTCGTGAAAGCTCCAGAGAACATTCTTGTGTTGGTTCTTGCGCGTCAACACATGTTTTTTTTAAATGGAGGCTAAATATTTTCTCATTAATAATTAATCAAAGAGAGGAATATAGTTTAGGGTGTGTCTAGTGTTGGTCATGTCACATCTAAGTTGATTTCATCGCTTAGGCCTTGTTTTTCTTTTTCTTTTTCGTGAGCGCTAAAAAGAGGGTTGCCCATAGCACACTCGCAGGGGCCAGGCCCAGCGCGCCTCCCATCACTCTACGGCCGTGATCACTACCCGTGTAGCCTAGCATACGTAGTACTCCATACTTACACTAAAAAAAACGTAGTACTCCATACTTTCCTCAAAAAAATAAATCATAGTACTCCATACGATTTGTGTTTCCCCCATTTTCCCGATTTTTCTTTTTCTTTTTCTGCTTCAGGTTTAGTTTTTCTTCTGGTTTCCTTTTAGTTTTTTAACCTTTTTATACTTTTTTGTATTATAAACATTGTTCTAATATATGTTGAATATTTTTCAAATACACACTGAACATTCTTTCATATACGGTGATTTTCTTTTTCCAAACACACACCAAACAATTTCTTAATATACAGTGACATTTTTTCAAATGCACATTGAACTAATATTTAATATATGATGAACTTTTTGAATTTACATTGAAGCCTTTTTATATGTACGGAGAACTTTTTTTAAATATATACGGTGAAACTTTTACCAATACACATTGGACAAATTTAAAATGTAGGCTGAACACTTCCAAAATAAATAAAATGATAGAGGAGAAAAATAAAAATACTTGTAAGAAAACCAGAGAAATGTTCATGAATTCAAAAATGTTTTTTTTTGAAAAAATTCATGAATTTTACAATTGTTCACGAATTTGAAACATATTGCAGTAAATTCAAAAAAATGTTCACTAATTCGATAAATGTGCATGTATTTGAAAAATGTTACTCCCTCCTTCCATCTATATAGGGCCTAATACTTTTTCAAGACCGCCTTTGACTATTGATAAGATTAATAGTACATGGGATGTATAATGTGAAAATTATATCATTGGAAGCTTCTTTCACATACGAATTTGACGGTGTGCTTTGTGTAACTTGCATGTCATATATTATTGCTCTAACATTTGGTCAAAGTTAGACTCGAAAAACGCATTAGGCCCTATATAGATGGAAGGAGGGTGTAAATGTTTATAAATTCCTAAAGATGTTGGTGAATTGAAAATAAATTCCCATATATAACAAATGTTCACGGGTTCAAAAGATGTTCGTGAATTCAAAATATTTTCACGACAAATTCAAAAATAGAAAATATACATCTTAGGATCACACCAAATTTGAATGTTTAGGATTGCAAAATAGAAAAAAAAATACTGACAGAGAGCAAAGGAGAAACAAGAAAACCATATTATTTTGTTTTTCAGTCAACTATACATTTTAAGGTTTTTCTTTTTTCTTGGGGAGAACCAAAAAACCATACATATGTGTAATTATGTTTGGAACTGAAAAAGAACAAAAAAAAAGAATTAGCAAGTTATCTGATCAAGTAGAATGATAGATATTTTAGGTTGTCTTGACGGAAAAATATCGGGCCGAGTTATGAGTCGAGGATGCACTTGCAAGTGAGGTAAGGTTCGACCTAGTTGCAAGTTGATGGTGACTTTGCAACTAAGGCAAAAAATTGTTGGAACCAGTTCCGAGTCAATGGTGGACTTGCAACTCGGACAAAGAAAACTTTCGGCCTAGTTATGAGTCAAGGGTGGACTTGTAACTGAAGTTGAAAAATAGGAATCGAGTTTGGTTGCGAGTCGAGGGTAGGCTTGCAACTAAGGCAAAAAAAAGAGTCGGGCCCAGATGGAGCCCAGTTGCCATTCGATTGTGAACCCGCAACTGAGACAAAAAAAACTTTGGGGTAAATTGTGAGTCGAGGGTGGACTTGCAACTAAGGCAGAAAAAAGGGGTTATGCTCGGTAGCGAGTTGAGGGGGAACTTGCAACTGAGGCAAACAAAGGTTGGCGCCAGATTGAGACCAATTGCGAGTCGATGATAGACTCGCAACTAGGAAAAAGAAAAATTCGGGCCGAGTTGTAAGTTGAGAGTGTACTTGCAACTAGGAGAAAAATTGATCAGTCCCCCCATTGCGTATAAAGGCTGGAGTTGCAACCAGTACAAAAATGGGCCTAGCCCCCAAATTGCATATCGAGGATGAAGCCAACCATGATAAAATTGATCAGGCCCCAGTTGCGTATCAAGGGTAGACTTGCAACTAGGAAAAAAAGACGGGCCCCCAATTGAATGTTGGGGATGGAGTTGCAGTTGGGACAAAGAAAACAGTTGGGCCCTAGTTGCGTGTCAGGGTGTGGACTTGCAATTGGGACAAAAACATGGGTCAGACCAATAAAGGGTGGGTCCAATTGCATGTCGGGGTGGAGTTACAACTGGGACAAATTGGTCAGCCTCCAGTTGCGTGTCGAGGGCGGACTTGCAAATCGGACAATATGTTCAAGCTTAGTTGCATATCGGGAGTGGGCTTACAACTGGAACGCAAAAGGTGGCCCCCTCAATTGCTTGTCAAAGGTGGAGTTGCAACTGGGAAAAAATGGGTCGCCCCCTCCCCCACCCCGAGTTGACTATCAAGGGTGGACTTGCAATTAAAAAAAATGGTTAGGGCCAAGTTACGTAACTAAGGTGGATTTGCAACCAGGACAAATAAAGCGTGCCCCCAGTTGCATGTCGTGGTGTGAAGTTGCAACTGGGACAAAAAGAGTCAGCGCCCCCATTGCGTGTCGAGGGTGGCCTTTCAACTAAAAAAGACGGGGGGCCAAGTTGCATGTCGGGGAGAAGTTGCAACTAGGACAAGAAAAATGGTGGGCTGGTCAACTGCATCTCGAAAGTGGAGTTGCAACTGGGACAAAAAGGGTTGGGCCTGAGTTGCATGTCAAGGGTGGACTTGTGAGTGGATAAAAAATGGGTCTGGCCCTAGTTGCATATTGAGGGTGAACTTGCAACTGGGGCACCCAAATTACATATCGGGGCTGGAGTTGCAACCGGGAACAAAAATGAGTGGCCCTGAGTTGCATATTGAGGGTGGTTTTGCAAATAGGAAAATATTGGACTAGGTATCATGTTGGGAGTGGAGTTGCAACTGGGAGAAAAATGGTTGTCCCTCCCCACCCTAAAAAGATTGCATGTCAATGGTGGACTTGCAACTAGGACAAAAAATGGTGGGTCCACAGTTGCATGTCGAGAGTGGAGTTGCAACCGGGACAAAAATGGGTTGGACCCTTAGTTGCATGTCGAGAGGGTGCATTCGCAATTAGGACAAAAACTGGACCAAAGTCAGTTGCGTATCATGGGACGGACTTGCAACTAGGATACAAAAAATGGCTCAGTTGCGTGTCGGGGTAGAGTTGCAACTAGGTCAAAAAAAAGTCATTGGATGAAAATCATGAAAACTATAAAATCACAAAATTCCTAGATAAAAACAACAAAAAAGGGACAAAGATGGATCCGAGGTCACACGTCACATCATCATTGACTGCCATCTTCTTCTTCATGCGGAAAAAGATCGACCCTCCTAGTCGACTCCCTCCTACCTGCTCGTGCCAGCTCTACTCCAAGACAAAGGGGAATGGGAGAAAAACAGTGCCAAGATGGAACTGAGTAGGCAACGACCAGTTCATATCTTCAACTTATACAATGCACAGAAAATAGAAACGACTCCCCGATATCGCGGCACAGAGACAAGCCAACAAAAGACGCATGTGCGAATGGACCAACAAGTGGATTCCAGAAGTATGAAAAGATATGGGATTATGGGACGCACGTAACAAAACAACCCACGATCAAGATTTGAACAACATTTAAAACAAACAGGTCAAACAGTCAGGAATTTAGATGAGACATTGCTAAATCAATTTTTAAAAAAAGTTTATGGATTTAAAACAGATAAATAAAGAAGGGAAAAGGGAAAGTAAAAAAAAAACAAAATAAGGAAATGGAAATGAAAGAGGAGAAAATGAAAATTTTAAAATACAAATAAAAATTATCATAATTTTTCTAAAAACATGAATTTTAAATAGGTTAATTTAAAAAGGTTATAAATTAAAGCAAATAAATAAAAAATAAGCCTGGAAAAAGAAAAAGGGAAATAACACAATTGAGCTCGTACATTTCTACACCGCACCCACAATGGAAAATAATACAGAAAGGCCCACTCTTTGTTTGCATTGCATGAGACAAATATGTTTTTTTGAACAAAAAAGAATTGATCAAATTATATTTGCACAAATATAAAAATAAGAAAATAACATTTTAGAAAACTTTGTGCTGCTGAGTTTCTGAGGTTTGAAACTCCTCCCTCACAAATATATGCATAAATTGTATGGCGTCGTCGTTGCGGCAGTGTGAAAAACAAATTGACACACCATTTCGTGAGCAACAAAAAAATATGGATAACAAAAAAATGCATTGTCTAGTTTTTCCCACCCAAATGCATACTTTTTTCAGTCTAGTCTCATCCTCTCGAAACACAAAACTGGAGTCAGTAAAAATAATACAAATAGAATTTGAAGCCCACCACACTGGGACAAACGTGGCACAACAAAAAGTTGAAAAATACAAACAAAGCACAAGGTTCGGGGGGGGGGGGGGGAGCTATATCTCACATTAACCGAGATGGAAGAAGCTCTCGCTGAAGCATCCGCAGTAAAGGGGCGACCCATTAGTGCATATAGTAAAATAGGAGAGATAGGGAGGAAAAGAGAGTTCTCAGGGAATCCATCCCAGGCGGCATCGGTGGTGGGTGGTGCTTCTGGCCATTGCGACCAACTAGATGAAAAAGACCAAGTTTTTTTTCTCCCTTTTTTTCTTTTTGTTTGGTACTCTTATTTCTTCTCTGGTTTTATTCTTTTCATTGTTATACTTCGAATTTTTTCTTTTCGTTTCTCTTTTTTTCTTTCATTCATGGTTTTTTCCGGGTTTTTTTCTTCTTTCATTCTTTGCTTTTTTGTTTTCTTTCTTGGTTTTCAACAATTTTTGTTTTCTTTCTTAGTATTCAATGCCTTTAGTTTTTCTTTGTTTCTTTATTGGTTTCACCATTTTTCAATTCTTTTTGCATTTGTTTTTTTGCTTTTATTTTTCGTATTCTTTTTCTTTGGTTTCTTTTTCAATTTTCATTGTTTTTTTGTTTTACCTTCTTTTTTGGTTTTTATTCTACATTTTTCGTATACGTCAAGTACATTTTTTCTAATATACGTTTAAAAGTTTTCAAATAAAATTTTAACATTTTCTAATACAGGGTCAATGTTTTTCTAGAAATATTTTAAACATTTTAAAATGCTTTATTGGAATTCTTTAAATACAAGATTAACATTGTTTGAATACACGGAACAATTTTTCTATACACATTTAGAAATGCTTGATTGACATTTTTTTTGAATACACGATTAACGTTTTTTAATACATGGTCAACATTTGTTCAATACATATTTAACATTTTAAAATGCTTGATTAACATTTTTTCGAATGCAATGTTAACTTTGGTCAACAATTTTTCTATATACATTTAACAATTTTCAAATACTTGGCTAACATTTTTTAAATACTTGCTCAACATTTTTTCAAATGCTTGATTAACATTTCCAAATACAAGATTAACATTTTTTGATACATAGCCAACATTTTTTATACATATTTAATATTTTTCAAATGCTTGATTAGCTTTGTTTCAAATGCAATATTAACATTTTTTAATACATGGTCAACATTTTTTCTATATACATTAAATATTTTTCAAATAATTGACTAATATTTTTCAAATATTTGTTCAACATTTTTTCAAATGCTTGATTAACATTTTTCTAATACAAGATTAACATTTTTTATAATACATGGTCAACATTTTTTTACACACTTAACATTTTACAAATGATTGATTAACATTTTTGAAACACTTGTTCAACATTTTTTTCAAATGCTTGATTAACATTTTTTATATACATGATCTCTTTGGAGGGCTTGGCACAATAGGAATGAGGTGTTACATGACAAAGGACTCCCACCAATGGATGTTTCGAAAAGATACCTATGCAGTTATCTGGACTCCCTCATTGCATTAGAACATAACTCAGGTTGTGACCCAGAAAAAGGGAAGGTTGTGATCACATACGAACCGGTTCCCATGAGCAACATGTGATAACAGCAGATAGAGAGCAAAGTAAGTGGATTCCTCCTTCTGTGGGATGGGTTAAGTTGAGTACTAATGGTTCATGGACAGATGATGGAAAAGCAGGAGCAGACATGATTCCTAGGGATCATATGAGAAATATAATTTACTCATCATGTAGAGGGTTATTCTCGTGCAAGGATGCGCTGGAAGCTGAGTTATGTGCTTGTATGGAGGGCCTCTCCATTGCTATCCAACGCACTTAGTTGCCAATATTTAGTGAGATGGATTCTCTCTTGGCGTTGAACATGGTAAAAGATGAAGGCGTGGATAGGTCCGTCTTTGCAGCTTTGGTAGGGGAGATTAAGCACCTGAGATCTCTTCGCATGACATATATTAAGCATGTCTCTCGTACACAAAATTTGGCTGTCAATTACTTAGCAAAGTTTGCTATAATAGAAGGTAAAACAGTTGTTTGGTTGGGCTCTGGCCCCAAGGGGTAGTGAATTTATGTATGAAAGACTGTAACCAGATGTTCCTTGATTAATACAAGTTTCATACCAGCAATTTTTTTGTTTCAAACACATTTTAGTTTTTTGCATGCATTTTTCGTATATGTGATAAACATTGTCTCTATACACATTTAACATTTTTCAAATGCTTGGTCAATATTTTTTCAAATGTTTTATGTAGAGTGATTTTTGTAATATATTTATTTTGAATATATAAACAGAAGTAAAAAAGAAAGCAAATAAATGAAAGCAAAAAACAAGGATGGTGCTCCCGCGCCTGGGCCGACCCAACTCATGTCACCCTTCAGCGAGGGTTCCCCTTGTTTCGCGTGAAGCGAGACATAGGGGCGCCCCAAGGTTCGACAGTAGTAAAAGCAACACAACACAACCCACTATTTAAAAACACACGCGCGCAATCCCTCACACACAACCCACGAGGCAACAAAACACACGACGCAACACCAGAGCGAGGCGTATTTAGGCGAGCACAGTAGCACGACTCTTGCAGAAATTAGATCATGTGGTGAGGGATTTAGACGTAGCTACATCTCATCTAGATGAGGTTTAGCTAATCCGTATAGTTTAATCCATATTACAACATCCCTAAAACAAAAGGTTGTTACTCTCGAGGCATATTAATTCCTAACTTTTTAACACCCGCGGTGACCGAAAGCATAACTGCCTTCTTGATGTTGGCAAGGAGAACCATCGCCTGGGAGTTCTTGTGGTGGAAGACACGTGCATTCCTTTCATTCCAAATGGTCCAAGAGGTGAGCATGATGAGGGCTGCCATCACTTTTATATTTGGATGGCCTTGTCGGATAAGCCAACCAACCTATCTCTAGTCGTAGGACAGAGGTGCCAAGTGGAAGTATCAATGCTCTCAAGTTGAAGCCAGCCTTTGAGCATATCTCACTGGTGGAGAGAAAACCGGCATTTGAAGAGGAGGTGATCCACAAATTCTTGTTCACCCTTGCATAGGGGCAAATGCCACAATTTGGCAAAACACTCTTCTCCAGTCTATCTGTGGTCCAAATTCTATTTTGGATGGCCAGCCAAGCAAAGAACTTGACCTTGGGCGGTGCCCAAGCTTTCCACACCGTGTGCTTCATAGCAGATTGGATAGTATAAAAAAATTGCACTTTCTAAGCGGATGCTGCCGTATATTAGCCACCAGCAGTGTGCTTCCACACAATATCATCCTTGACATTGTTATCAAGTTGGAAACCACGTAGTGTGGTCCAAAGGGCAACAAATTCACGAAGGTGAGCTAGGTAAAATGATATTGTAATCTTGATTTTGGAGACCCATGCATCATTATTGATAGCTTCTCGCACCTTCTAATTCTTTCTCTTGGATGCTTCATAAATGAGGGTGCAATCTCCCTAGGCTTATGGTTATGCACCCATGGTATGTCCCAAAAATTTCCTCGCGCCATTGCCAACAAATATGGTCGTGGATGTTGGGAAACATAGTAGAAAACAAAAATTTCGTGCCTATGCACACCCAAGATCAATATGAAGATGCATAATGGGTTGGGATCACGATCGTTACCGTCACTGAGTTGCAGCGGAAGAAGAACGTGTCGGTGTAGATCTTACTTGGAGTCCCTTGAACCATCGATGAATGATCCCGCGAACCACCCACGAATAGTCCCTCGAACCAAAGACCGAAAGCACGGCTTCTCTACATGGTTGCAAGCGTGCAGCCCGATCCGGCAGCGCTTTGTCGTCCAGAGCTAATTATCGCTGGAGAATTAGAGGGAGGAGATTAGAACCACACTGGGCTTCTAATTATGAGGATTAGAGGAACTAGACCAAGCTCTAATTAGTCAACCAGGACCAACTAGAACTAGGGCTAGAACAACTAGAGGAGGCTCCAAAACTGGTCTATTCCAAAGAGCAAAAACCCCTAGTATATATAGGTTGGAGGGGAGGGAGAGGGAAGCCACCAAGGAGGGAAATTCCCTCCTTGGGGCGCGAACCAAGGGAGGGGAGGAGTCCTCCTCCCCATCCAATTCGGACTCCTTCCATGGCAATGGGGGCGCCCCCCCCCCCCACTTGGGCCTTGGCGGCCCAAGTTGCCTTCCAGCACTTGGCCTTTTTAGGCCCGTTGATATTAAATTAAATATAAAAGTGTTCCAAATATTTTGGACCCTTTTATATATAACTTAACAGTGACAGAAACATTTTCCACCTATATATTATTTATCAGTAATACCCGCTGTTACCCGATACTCTCCGAAACCCTTCCGGTGACCCCGAAACGCTTCCGGATCCTCTCAGAACTATTCCGAATATTAATGAAACAATTCCACAAATGTATTCTCATTGCTCCCGTCCTACTAACAATCATAAGATCATGATTTCCTTAAGCTTGTGACCCCGTAGGTTCGGTAACTCATAGACATGAGCGAAACTCCTTCGTTCAATGACAAATAGCAGAACCGTGGATGTCCATATCGATCCCTATGAGCACATGAATGATATTCGAGTGAACCTTTGGTTATCATGTGATGTTCCCTTTGCTTTGCGATACTTCACAAAACCTGAGATGCATCAGTATCCTCATAAGTCATCACATGCTCACTATACCGTATCCTCGTTACCGGTTTTGTTCTTCTTTCTCGTTATCGTGTTTCGGCATCCCCGTGACGTAGTCACCTGTGTTTGGCCAGACGATGATGGATGCCGTCACACCGAGAGGGCCCTAAAAATATCTCTCCATCGTCGTCGGAGGAAATCCCACTGTCGAGCTATCTAGTCCCTTCTCAAACTTTTCGATGAGCCTGTAAGTTGTCGTTATGATCACCGAGTTATTGGTGACGTTTGAGCAACCCCAAAGTCCACCGTACGGTAAGAAGTGACTATGATACTCTCACGGTCTAAGGAGCAAAATCACACGTTGACACTCCGTGTTATTACAATTGAATACAGACGATATAAACTCAATTCATAACAGACAAGTTTGGGTTGATTCAATATGATTGTTCTTCCAATGTCATAATCTCGATGTTGTTTTAGGACTATCGTTTAACACTTAACGATATCCTAAGATCCAGAAAATGTGATCACCCCCAACAACACTTGAGCTAGACCTAGAGGCAAGACTAGGAACCTTTCATTCAATGGTTTATGATTCCACACGTGCCTATCAGTTTTCCACGGAATGGCATATTCCAGGATCATAGAAGTTATTGCATAGAATATAAACTCTTTAATTATGAATATGGAAATATAATAATACAAATATTATTACCTCTAGGGCATATTAATAACAGTGGAGGCATAAAACAAGCCAGAATCCATTTCGCCACATGGATTACCTATGGCGACCCACATTATGGTCGGGTCCTTCCATTCGGACCAAAGCCATCGAAGCCTAAGTGCCCGCACAAACTTCTCCGCACAGATCACATCAAGGCCCCGAAGCTCATGTGGTCGGCAAACTATGTCCCAATTGACCCTGCCCTTAACATCGTTAATTTAGTCTGTTCGTTCACAAAGAAAGACCTGCACAATATTGTTGACATTTTGAAGGGTGGTGGGAGGGACGATGAGGGGTGTGATATAGAAGACCATTTACGAAGAAAGCACTGACTTGACAAGTTCGGAGCGGCCGTTGGCGGTGATGTTTTGTCCATCCCAAGTAACTGTTAGAATATGCCCTAGAGGCAATAATATTTGTATTATTATATTTCCATATTCATAATTAAAGAGTTTATATTCTATGCTATAACTGCTACGATCCTAGGATATGCGAACCAGTGGAAAACTCATATGCACGTGTGGAATGATAAACGGTTAAATAAAAGATTCCTAGTCTTGCCTCTAGGACTAGCTTAAGTGTTGTTGGTGATCATGTTTTTCGGATTTTAAGATATCG
Source organism: Thinopyrum obtusiflorum (assembly GCA_036873465.1). Lineage (NCBI taxonomy): Eukaryota > Viridiplantae > Streptophyta > Magnoliopsida > Poales > Poaceae > Thinopyrum > Thinopyrum obtusiflorum. The sequence continues at coordinate 46,964 of JAAAWM010011721.1, forward strand.
TTAAGTGTTAAATGATAGTCTGCTACTTGTGAGGTGCGTTGGGATTTCCCCGAAGAGGAGGGGATGATGCAGTAAAATAGAGATAAGTATTTCCCTCAGTTATGAAACCAAGGTTATCAATCCAGTAGTAGAACCAAGCAACACTATGTAAACAACACCTGCACGGAAACAACAAATACTTGCAACCCAACGCGTAGAGGGGTAGTCAATCCATCAACGGTATTGAGATAGATTAAATTGTATAGGATTTGATAAATAGATCTAACTAAAACACAAAATAAAATAAATAAAAGAAAATTGCAGCAAGGTATTTTTAGGATTTTTATATGATAAAAGATAGACCCGGGGGCCATAGTTTTCACTAGAGGCTTCTCTCGAGAAAATAGCATACGGTGGGTAAACAAATTACTGTTGGGCAATTGATAGAAAAGCAAATAATTATGACGATATCCAAGGCAATGATCATGTATATAGGCATCATGTCCAAGATTAGTAGACTGAAATGATTCTGCATCTACTACTATTACTCCACACATCGACCGCTATCCAGCATGCATCTAGTGTACTAAGTTCATGGAAAAACAGAGTAATGCATTAAGAAAGATGACATGATGTAGACAAGATAAACTCACGTATGAATAAACCCCACCTTGTTACCCTTAATAGCAACGATACATGCGTGTCATGTCTCTTTCTGTCACTGAGATTGAGCACCACAAGATCGAACCCATCACAAAGCACCTCTTCCCATGGCAAGATAAATCAATCTAGTTGGCCAAACAAAACCAATAAATCAGAGAAGAAATACGAGGCTATAAAAATCATGCATAAAAGAGTTTAGATAAAACACAAATAATATTCATGGATAGATCTGATCATAAACTCACAATTCATCGGATCCCAACAAACACACCGCAAAAAGTCATTACATCAAATAGATCTCCAAGAACATGGGGGGGGGGGGGGGGGGGGGGGGGGGGGGGGGGGGGGGGGGGGGGGGGGGGGGGGGGGGGGGGGGGGGGGGGGGGGGGGGGGGGGGGGGGCAACAAGGATGATGAAGAACCCCTCCGTTATCGTTGCCCCCTCCGACAGAGTGCCGAAAAAGCCTCTAGATTGGATCTCGTGGTTCTGGAACTTGTGGTGGTGGAAAAAGTATTTCGTCGACCCCCTAGGGTTTTGGGGATTTTAGATTATTTATAGAGAAGGAGGTAGGTCAAGACGGTGCCCGTGGGCCTCACTATCTGCAAGGGCGCGCTAGAGGCCCCTGGCGTGCCTTGGTGCCTAGTGGGACCCACGAGCATCTTCTCATGGAATCCAGAAGCTTCCAGGGTCTCTTCTTGCCAGAAAAAAATCTCCAAAAATTTTCATGGCATTTGGACTTCGTTTGGTATTGATATTCTGCAAAGTAAAAAAACAGCAACTGGCACTGGGCACTAAGTTAATAGGTTAGTCCCAAAAAATGATGTAAAGTCGCTAGTAAATGTATTTAAAACATTGAAGATTGATAATATAATAGCATGGAACAATAAAAAATTATAGATACGTTGGAGACGTATCAAGCATCCCCAAGCTTAATTCCTGCTCGTCCTCGAGTAGGTAAATGATAAGGGGGGGGGGGGGGGGGGGGGGGGGGGGGGGGGGGGGGGGGGGGGGGGGGGGGGGGGGGGGGGGGGGGGGGGGGGGGGGGGGGGGGGGGGGGGGGGGGGGGGGGGGGGGGGGGGGGGGGGGGGGGGGGGGGGGGGGGGGGGGGGGGGGGGGGGGGGGGGGGGGGGGGGGGGGGGGGGGGGGGGGGGGGGGGGGGGGGGGGGGGGGGGGGGGGGGGGGGGGGGGGGGGGGGGGGGGGGGGGGGGGGGGGGGGGGGGGGGGGGGGGGGGGGGGGGGGGGGGGGGGGGGGGGGGGGGGGGGGGGGGGGGGGGGGGGGGGGGGGGGGGGGGGGGGGGGGGGGGGGGGGGGGGGGGGGGGGGGGGGGGGGGGGGGGGGGGGGGGGGGGGGGGGGGGGGGGGGGGGGGGGGGGGGGGGGGGGGGGGGGGGGGGGGGGGGGGGGGGGGGGGGGGGGGGGGGGGGGGGGGGGGGGGGGGGGGGGGGGGGGGGGGGGGGGGGGGGGGGGGGGGGGGGGGGGGGGGGGGGGGGGGGGGGGGGGGGGGGGGGGGGGGGGGGGGGGGGGGGGGGGGGGGGGGGGGGGGGGGGGGGGGGGGGGGGGGGGGGGGGGGGGGGGGGGGGGGGGGGGGGGGGGGGGGGGGGGGGGGGGGGGGGGGGGGGGGGGGGGGGGGGGGGGGGGGGGGGGGGGGGGGGGGGGGGGGGGGGGGGGGGGGGGGGGGGGGGGGGGGGGGGGGGGGGGGGGGGGGGGGGGGGGGGGGGGGGGGGGGGGGGGGGGGGGGGGGGGGGGGGGGGGGGGGGGGGGGGGGGGGGGGGGGGGGGGGGGGGGGGGGGGGGGGGGGGGGGGGGGGGGGGGGGGGGGGGGGGGGGGGGGGGGGGGGGGGGGGGGGGGGGGGGGGGGGGGGGGGGGGGGGGGGGGGGGGGGGGGGGGGGGGGGGGGGGGGGGGGGGGGGGGGGGGGGGGGGGGGGGGGGGGGGGGGGGGGGGGGGGGGGGGGGGGGGGGGGGGGGGGGGGGGGGGGGGGGGGGGGGGGGGGGGGGGGGGGGGGGGGGGGGGGGGGGGGGGGGGGGGGGGGGGGGGGGGGGGGGGGGGGGGGGGGGGGGGGGGGGGGGGGGGGGGGGGGGGGGGGGGGGGGGGGGGGGGGGGGGGGGGGGGGGGGGGGGGGGGGGGGGGGGGGGGGGGGGGGGGGGGGGGGGGGGGGGGGGGGGGGGGGGGGGGGGGGGGGGGGGGGGGGGGGGGGGGGGGGGGGGGGGGGGGGGGGGGGGGGGGGGGGGGGGGGGGGGGGGGGGGGGGGGGGGGGGGGGGGGGGGGGGGGGGGGGGGGGGGGGGGGGGGGGGGGGGGGGGGGGGGGGGGGGGGGGGGGGGGGGGGGGGGGGGGGGGGGGGGGGGTGATATGTGACGAATAAAAATATAGCTCCAAGTAAAATTACCGATGGTCGTTAGAAGAAAGAGGGGATGCCTTCCGGGGCATCCCCAAGCTTAGTTGCTTGGTAGTCCTTGAATATTACCTTGGGGTGCCATGGGCATCCCCAAGCTTAGGCTCTTGCCACTCTTTATTCCTTCATCCATCATGATCTCACCCAAAACTTGAAAACTTCAATCACACAAAACTTAACAAAACCATCGTGAGATCCGTTAGTATAATAAAGAAAATCACCACTTTAAGTACTGTTGCAAACCCATTCATATTTTATTATTGCATTATACCTACTGTGTTCTAACTTTACCATCGCTTATACCCCCGATACAATCCATAGATTCATCAAAATAAGCACACAATCAATGAAAACAGAATCTGTCAAAAACAAAATAGTCTGTAGTAATATGAACTTTGACCATACTTCTGTAACTCGAAAAATTCTACAAAATTAGGAAAACGTGGTAAATTTGTATATCAATCATGTGTAAAAAAAATTAGAATTTTATCGTGCTCTATAGAATTTAAATAATTCTGCTACTAGATGCAAAAGTTTCTGTTAATGCACAGAATGAAATCAACTATCACCCAAATCATCCCAAAGGCTTTACTTGGCACAAACACTAATTAAAACATAAAAAGCAGAATCATAACAGTAGTATAATTGCATATTTATGGAAGAACATAAAGTAAAACAAATGTTTAAAATATAACTATTGGGTTGCCTCCCAACAAGCGCTATAGTTTTACGCCCCTAGCTAGGCATAATGCATAGATTCAAGTATTATCCTCTTTGGTTTTTGCTCCATAGGTTGCCCTCATGATTGACTCATATGGTGGATTAATTCTAGTTTTAGGGAAGTGTTCCATACCCTTCCTTAATGGAAACTGAAATTTAATATTCCCTTCTTTCATGTCAATCACGTCACCTATAGTTCGTAAAAATGGTCTACCAAGTATTATCGGACATGCCGGATTGCAATAAATATCAAGTACAATAAAATCTATGGGCACATAATTCCTATTTGCAAGAATAACAACATCATTAATTCTTCCCAAAGTCTTTTTAATAGTAGAATTCGCCAAGTGCAAATTAAGAGAACATTCTTCCAAATTGGTAAAACCTAGCACATCACATAGAGATTTCGGAATTGTGGAAACACTAGCACCCAAATCACATAAAGCATTGCACTCATAATTTTTAATCTTGACTATAATGGTGGGTTCCCATTCATCATATAATTTTCTAGGAATTGAAATCTCTAATTCTAACTTTTCTTCTAAAGCTTTCATCATTGCTTCTACCATATGTTTAGTAAAAGCTTTATTTTGTTCAGAAGCATTGGGTGAATTTAGCATGGATTGTAACAAATAAATGCATTCAATCAAAGAGCAATTATCATAATTAAAGTCTTTTTAATCCAAAAGAGTGGGCACATCACTAGTTAAAGTTTTTACCTCTCCAAACCCACTTTTATCAATTTTTTCAACAAGATTTTCACCCTTCGAAATATGGGGACGCCTTCTAGCTAAAGTTGACTCTTCTTCAGTCCCCTTATCATCAAGTTTAATATTGCTAAACAAGGAATCAATAGAAGAAACACCAATCATTTTAACATCTTCATCATTACTACGAAAAAAATCGGGCAAAATCGCCTTTTCTAAATAATCTCTTTTAGCTCTAAGCATAGCGGTTCTTTTCTTACTTTCATCCATATAAACATATAAAGATTTAATTGATTCATTAATATCAACCTTGGTTGGAAATATTTTAATCTTGATATTTTCTACATCATGTGTAATTCTATCAATGCTCCTAGACATATCATCAATCTTACTAAATTTTTCTTCTACCATAGTGTTGAATTTTTTTTAGCATTGATAAATTATTTAATATTACTCTCAAGATCAGAGGGCATCCTATTATTATTATTATTATTATTACCACCAGAGGAATTGCCATAAATATTAGAAGAACTTCCAGGAAAAGGCCTAGGATTAAAATTACCTCTATAAGCATTGTTATTAAAATTGTTTCACGAGACAAAATTCACATCTACGGGATCATTATTTTGCTCAGTTAAAGTAGACAAGAGCACATCATTAGAATTAATAGGAGCATTTTTACTAGCAACCAATTTCATAAGAGCATCAACTTTATCACTCAAAGTTCTAATTTATTCAACATAATTTATTTTTTTATTAGTAGGAGCTCTTTCGGTACGCCATTGTGAATAATTAGCCATAATATTTTCAAGTAATTTAGTAGCTTCACCCAAAGTAATCTCCATAAAAGTACCACCCGCGGCAGAATCTAAAAGATTTATAGAGACAAAATTCAATCCCGCATAAAAATTTTGTATGATCATCCACAAATTTAAACCATGAGTTGGGCAATTTCTTAGCATTAATTTCATTCTTTCCCAAGATTGTGCAACATGTTCATCCTCAAGTTACTTAAAATTCATAATTTGATTGCTAAGGGAAATAATTTTTGCGGGAGGAATATACTTAGTGATAAAAGCATCCTTGCACTTGTCCCAAGAATCAATACTATTTTGTGGCAAAGATGAAAACAAAATTTTTGCACGATTCCACAAAGAAAAATGAAATAGTTTTAGTTTCACAATATCATTGTCCACATCTTTTTTCTTTTGCACATCACACAATTCTAGGAAAGTGTTTAGATGGGGCGCGGCATCCTCATTAGGACTACCAGAAAATTGCTCTTTCATAACAAGATTCAACAAAGCGGCATTAATATCATAAGACTCCGCACTAGCGGCGGGAGGAGAAATCGGAGTACTAATAAAATCATTACTATTAGTATTAGAAAAATCACACAATTTGGTATTTTCTTGAGACACTGTGACTACGCAAACAAGATCATAAGCAAGCAAAAGATCAAGCAAGAAAAAGGCAAACGGAAAATATTTTTGTAAAAAAATTTTAGAAGTGGGGGAGATGAAAACGAGAGGCAAATGGCAAATAAAGAAAATTGCAAGGAGATGAAAGTTTATGCGTAGGTAATTGATAGATGCTGATGATGTTTCGCCGGCAACGGCGCCAGAAATTCTTACTGCTACTTGTGAGCTGTGTTGGGATTTCCCCGAAGAGGAGGGGATGATGAAGTACAGTAGCGATAAGTATTTCCCTCAATTACGAAACCAAGGTTATCAATCCAGTAGGAGAACCAGGCAACACTATGTAAACAACACCTGCACACAAACAACAAATACTTGCAACCCAACGCGTAGAGGGGTTGTCAATCCCTCAACGATATTGAGATAGATTAAATTGTATAGGATTTGATAAATAGATCTAAATAAAATACAAAATAAATTAAATAAAAGAAAATTGCAGCAAGGTATTTTTAGGATTTTTATGTAATAAAAGATAGACCCGGGGCCCATAGTTTTCACTAGAGGCTTCTCTCGAGAAAATAGCATATGGTGGGTAAACAAATTACTGTTGGACAATTGATAGAAAAGCAAATAATTATGACGATATCCAAGGCAGTGATCATGTATATAGGCATCACGTCCAAGATTAGTAGACCGAAACGATTCTGCATCTACTACTATTACTCCACACATCGACCGCTATCCAGCATGCATCTAGTGTATTAAGTGGGGGGGGGGGGGGGGGGGGGGGGGGGGGGGGGGGGGGGGGGGGGGGGGGGGGGGGGGGGGGGGGGGGGGGGGGGGGGGGGGGGGGGGGGGGGGGGGGGGGGGGGGGGGGGGGGGGGGGGGGGGGGGGGGGGGGGGGGGGGGGGGGGGGGGGGGGGGGGGGGGGGGGGGGGGGGGGGGGGGGGGGGGGGGGGGGGGGGGGGGGGGGGGGGGGGGGGGGGGGGGGGGGGGGGGGGGGGGGGGGGGGGGGGGGGGGGGGGGGGGGGGGGGGGGGGGGGGGGGGGGGGGGGGGGGGGGGGGGGGGGGGGGGGGGGGGGGGGGGGGGGGGGGGGGGGGGGGGGGGGGGGGGGGGGGGGGGGGGGGGGGGGGGGGGGGGGGGGGGGGGGGGGGGGGGGGGGGGGGGGGGGGGGGGGGGGGGGGGGGGGGGGGGGGGGGGGGGGGGGGGGGGGGGGGGGGGGGGGGGGGGGGGGGGGGGGGGGGGGGGGGGGGGGGGGGGGGGGGGGGGGGGGGGGGGGGGGGGGGGGGGGGGGGGGGGGGGGGGGGGGGGGGGGGGGGGGGGGGGGGGGGGGGGGGGGGGGGGGGGGGGGGGGGGGGGGGGGGGGGGGGGGGGGGGGGGGGGGGGGGGGGGGGGGGGGGGGGGGGGGGGGGGGGGGGGGGGGGGGGGGGGGGGGGGGGGGGGGGGGGGGGGGGGGGGGGGGGGGGGGGGGGGGGGGGGGGGGGGGGGGGGGGGGGGGGGGGGGGGGGGGGGGGGGGGGGGGGGGGGGGGGGGGGGGGGGGGGGGGGGGGGGGGGGGGGGGGGGGGGGGGGGGGGGGGGGGGGGGGGGGGGGGGGGGGGGGGGGGGGGGGGGGGGGGGGGGGGGGGGGGGGGGGGGGGGGGGGGGGGGGGGGGGGGGGGGGGGGGGGGGGGGGGGGGGGGGGGGGGGGGGGGGGGGGGGGGGGGGGGGGGGGGGGGGGGGGGGGGGGGGGGGGGGGGGGGGGGGGGGGGGGGGGGGGGGGGGGGGGGGGGGGGGGGGGGGGGGGGGGGGGGGGGGGGGGGGGGGGGGGGGGGGGGGGGGGGGGGGGGGGGGGGGGGGGGGGGGGGGGGGGGGGGGGGGGGGGGGGGGGGGGGGGGGGGGGGGGGGGGGGGGGGGGGGGGGGGGGGGGGGGGGGGGGGGGGGGGGGGGGGGGGGGGGGGGGGGGGGGGGGGGGGGGGGGGGGGGGGGGGGGGGGGGGGGGGGGGGGGGGGGGGGGGGGGGGGGGGGGGGGGGGGGGGGGGGGGGGGGGGGGGGGGGGGGGGGGGGGGGGGGGGGGGGGGGGGGGGGGGGGGGGGGGGGGGGGGGGGGGGGGGGGGGGGGGGGGGGGGGGGGGGGGGGGGGGGGGGGGGGGGGGGGGGGGGGGGGGGGGGGGGGGGGGGGGGGGGGGGGGGGGGGGGGGGGGGGGGGGGGGGGGGGGGGGGGGGGGGGGGGGGGGGGGGGGGGGGGGGGGGGGGGGGGGGGGGGGGGGGGGGGGGGGGGGGGGGGGGGGGGGGGGGGGGGGGGGGGGGGGGGGGGGGGGGGGGGGGGGGGGGGGGGGGGGGGGGGGGGGGGGGGGGGGGGGGGGGGGGGGGGGGGGGGGGGGGGGGGGGGGGGGGGGGGGGGGGGGGGGGGGGGGGGGGGGGGGGGGGGGGGGGGGGGGGGGGGGGGGGGGGGGGGGGGGGGGGGGGGGGGGGGGGGGGGGGGGGGGGGGGGGGGGGGGGGGGGGGGGGGGGGGGGGGGGGGGGGGGGGGGGGGGGGGGGGGGGGGGGGGGGGGGGGGGGGGGGGGGGGGGGGGGGGGGGGGGGGGGGGGGGGGGGGGGGGGGGGGGGGGGGGGGGGGGGGGGGGGGGGGGGGGGGGGGGGGGGGGGGGGGGGGGGGGGGGGGGGGGGCAAGATGTAATCAACACTACTAGTCACCCACAAGCACCAATCTATAGTTCTGGTACAAAGATTGAACACAAGAGATGAACTAGGGTTTGAGAGGAGATGGTGCTTTTGAAGATGTTGATGGATATTACCCTCCCCAAGATGGGAGAGTTGTTGGTGATGATGATGACGATGATTTCCCCCTCTGGGAGGGAAGTTCCCCCGGCGGAATTGCTCTGCAGGAGGGCAAAAGTGCTCCTGCCCAAGTTCTGCCTCGAGACGGCGGCGCTCCATCTCGAAAGTCCTCTCCTAATTTTTTCTAGGTCAAAATGACTTATGTACCAGAAGATGGGCACCGGAGGTGGGCCGAGGGGAGCACAACCCACCAGGGCGCGCCCAGGTGGGTTGTGCCCACCTGGTGGGCCCCCTCTGGTACTTATTGGCTCCAATATTTCTCATTTATTTCATAAATAATCCCCGTAAATTTTCAGCTCATTTGGAGTTGTGCAGAATAGGTAGCCTGACGTAGCTTTTTCAGGTCCAGATTTCCAGCTGCCGGAATTCTCCCTCTTTGTGTGTACCTTGCATATTATGAGAGAAAAGGCATTAGAATTACTCCAAAAAGCATTATTATGCATAAAAACATCATAAATAATAGTAGGAAAACATGATGCAAAATGGACGTATCAACTGCCCCAAGCTTAGACCTCGCTTGTCCTCAAGCGAAAACCGAAATCGAAAAACATGTCCACATGCTTAGAGAGAGAGGTGTCGATAAAATCAAAATACGGACATAGAAGCATCATGTAATTTTATTATAACATCAACAAACTTTAACATAAAACTTTTATCATAGAACTTTTATGATAGACTTCTCATGAATAAGTAACAATTCATCACACAATCGAAGTATATAGCATAAACTCTATTAGAAACCAACAAACTATGTTCTCAGTCAACTTTGCAACTATAATTCATCATCTTTTCAGGAAGGGTCACGTATCGGAGCCTTTAGGCAAGTCCACATACTCAACCATTATATAGTCTTCTATGATTGCTAACACTCACCGCATACACATGAGCAAAACGTTTCAACCGGACACATAGAAAGATAGGGGCTTATAGTTTGGCCTCCCAATGTATTCACCTCAAGGGTGATGTCAACAATAATAACTCATGCTGCCCATATTCAACTGGACATATGTGCCTAGATCTTTCCTCACCACATGATGCTTGCCAAAGGAGAAAAATAAAAGGAAAAGAGAGAAGAGCTTTGACTCTTGCATAAAAGTAAATACATAAAAGTAAAAGATAGGCCCTTCGCAGAGGGAAGCAGAGATTGCCATGCGCTTATTTGTTTGTATGCTCAACCCCTTAATGCAAAAGAACGTCACGTTATATTGCCCCTTGTGATGGCAACCTTTATTATGCAGTCTGTCGCTTTTATTCTTCACCATCACAAGTTCGTACAACGCTCAATTTTCTCTTACACTAAATGATCTCACACTTTTAGAAGCAATTTCTATTGCCTTATTGCACCGATGACAACTTACTTGAAGGATCTTACTCAATCCATAGGTAGATATGGTGGACTCTCGAAAATAAGATTTGGGTTTAAGGGTTTTTTGGATGCACAAGTAGTATCTCTACTTAGTGCGGAATTTTTGGCTAGCAAAGATGGGGGGCAAGCACCACATGTTGAAGGATCTATGACAATATAACTTCTATGTGAATATGAACAAACATAGATCATTAAGTTGTCTTCCTTGTCCAACATCCACAATTTTGGCATATAATATTTTGATGGGGGCTCACAATCACAAAAGATTTCCATGATAGTGTATTTATATGTGAATCTTCTCTTCCCTTATTAATTCTTTCATGAGTTGCATCATTGACTAATGCTATGTTTGTCAATCTCTAATAAAATTTTCTACTTATACTTTTCCTTATGTGGTGTTATCACCTACCATAGGATTAGCATATGATCTTTTCATTTATTTCCTTTCTCTTTATTGAAACATGAAAGTAAAGAAAGCAAAAACTCAAACTAAACTTTATTATATATCTCGCACATGATTACAAGGATGGATTACTAAGCAAGCTCTCAAAAAGAAAGGATCGAACTAAACTTTTATTCATCTAAAGCAAAAGATAACCATGGATCGAACTAAGAAAAGTAAAGGCAAAAGATAGTGGGGGTGGGGGTGATACGATACCGGGGCACCTCCCCCAAGCTTGGCGGAAGCCAAGGGGAGTGCCCATACCCAATACTCAATTTTTTTTGGTGATGAAGAAGGAGGTGGTGGTGGTGATGAAGTAGAAGGATTGTCTTTCCTCCTTAGCTTACGCTTGAGGATGGAATTCTCATCCTTCAATTCACCGATCTCCTGCTCAAGCTCCAATACCTTTTTGCATAAATCTTGCTTGTTTTCCTGCAAGAGACGAAAGGGGATAAACTGAATCTTAGGCTTCTTTGCTTTGTTGGGGAGACTCGCCTTCTTAAATTCAATATGCATGTCCCCAGGTTGAGGCGATGGGGCTTCATCTTCTTCTGAGCTCGTCTCCTCCTTCCTTTTAGGATCATAGTCTTCTTCTTCCTCCGTAGTCCAGCCATTGTGCTCCACATCCCCATAAACCTTAGGGTTTGCTATATAATCAGCAACATAGCTCTCACCCTCCGAGTCTTGGGACGACATATTTTCAGATCTGTCAGGAAAACAGCAACAAGAGAAAGTAGAAGATTTCTCCGCGATACGGAGGTCAATAGGTTCGGGGGGTATATAAAGATTTTTTTATCTTGGGAAACAAGCAAACGGAAGAAAAACGGAGTCCGAAAGGTACCCGAGGTGCCCACCAGGTGTGCCTTCCTGGTTGCTTCTTATTTTCCTAATTTTCTAAATATTCCAAAACTGACAAAAAATATTTTTGTGGATTTTTCGGAGTCTGTTTACTTACCGTATCATGTACCTCCTCTTTTTCACGATTCTGGAGTGTTCCGGAAGGACTCTTTTATGTGTTCTTCCGGTGTCATAGTTTGGATAATATTACTTTCAACATTAATGGGCGTACTTGAGATATAATGTTTTATTCGTTGCCCATTAACAACCTTCGGGTTAGTACCTTCGGCATTATTTATTTTGATAGCTCCAGACCGATAAACCTCCTCGATAACATAGGGTCCTTCCCATTTGGAGAGGAGTTTTCCTGCAAAGAATCTGAAACGAGAGTTGTACAAAAGAACATATTCTCCAACTTTGAACTCACGCTTTTGGATTCTTTTATCATGCCATCTTTTAACTTTTTCTTTAAATAACTTGGCATTTTCATAAGCTTGGGTTCTCCATTCATCTAATGAGCTAATATCAAATAACCTCTTTTCACCGGCAAGTTTGAAATCATAGTTGAGTTCTTTAATTGCCCAATATGCTTTATGTTCTAACTCAAGAGGCAAATGACAAGCTTTTCCATAAACCATTTTATAAGGAGACATACCCATAGGATTTTTATATGCTGTCCTATAAGCCCAAAGTGCATCATCTAATTTCTTAGACCAATTCTTCCGGGACCTATTGACAGTCTTTTGGAAAATTAATTTTATTTCTCTATTGCTAAGTTCAACTTGACCACTAGACTGAGGATGATAGGGTGATGCAATTTTATGATTAACATCATACTTGGCAAGCAGTTTACGGAAAGCACCATGAATAAAGTGTGAACCACCATCAGTCATTAAATATCTCGGGACTCCAAACCTTGGGAAAATAACTTCCTTAAGCATTTTAATAGAGGTGTTGTGATCATCACTACTGGTTGGAATAGCTTCTACCCACTTAGTAACATAATCAACAACAACCAAAATATGAGTATACCCATTAGAGGAAGGAAAAGGTCCCATGAAATCAAATCCCCAAGCATCAAATGGTTCAACAGCAAGAGAATAATTCATAGGCATTTCTTGATGCTTACCGATATTACCTATTCTTTGACATTCATCACAAGATAAGACGAACTTACGAGCATCCTTGAAGAGAGTAGGCTAATAAAAACCAGATTGCAATACCTTATGAGCAGTTCTGTCTCCCGCATGATGTCCTCCATAAGCTTCAGAGTGACATTTTCGTAGGATTTTCCATGTTCATGCTCAGGTACACAACGTCTAATAATACCATCTACTTCTTTATAAAGATGTGGGTCATCCCAGAAGTAATGTCTTAAATCATAGAAGAGTTTTTTCTTTTGTTGGTATGTAAAGCTAGGTGGTAAATATTTAGAAACAATGTAATTAGCATAATCAGCATACCAAGGAGTGTTATTAGAAACATTTATTGCAGCTAACTGCTCATCAGGAAAGCTATCATCAATAGGTAGTGGGTCATCAAGGACATTTTCAAGCCTAGACAAGTTATCAGCTACGGGATTCTCTGCTCCTTTTCTATCAGTAATATGCAAATCAAATTCTTGTAGCAAGAGAACCCACCTATTGAGCCTAGGTTTAGCATCTTTCTTTTCCATAAGATATTTTATAGCAGCATGATCGGTGTGAACAGTCACTTTAGAATCAACAATGTAGGATCTAAATTTATCACAAGCAAACACAACTGCTAAGAATTCTTTTTCAGTAGTAGCATAATTTCGTTGGGCACTGTCTAGAGTTTTACTAGCATAATGGATAACATTTAGTTTCTTATCAACTCTTTGTCCTAGAACAGCACCAACATCATAATCACTAGCATCACACATAATTTCAAAAGGCAAGTTCCAATCAGGTGGTTGAACAATAGGTGCAGTAATTAAGGCTTTCTTGAGTGTTTCGAAGGCTTCTAAACAATTATCATAAAAATGAAAGGAGTGTCCTTTTGTAAAAGATTTGTAAGAGGCCTAGAAATTTTAGAAAAGTCTTTGATAAATCTCCTATAGAAACCAGCATGACCAAGGAAACTATGAATACCTTTTGATATCTTTAGGACATGGCATTTTCTCAATTGCATCAACCTTAGCTTTGTCCACCTCAATACCTCTGTCAAAAATTTTATGGCCCAAAACAATACCTTCATTAACCATAAAGTGGCACTTCTCCCAATTCAAGATAAGATTTGTTTGCTCACATCTCTGCAAAACTCGATCAAGATTGCTTAAACAATCATCAAAAGACTTCCCATAAACAGAAAAGTCATCCATGAAAACCTCAACAATCTTTTCACAAAAGTCAGAGAATATAGCAGTCATACATCTTTGAAAGGTAGCAGGTGCATTGCATAAACCAAAAGGCATACGTGTATAAGCATAAGTTCCAAAGGGACAAGTGAAAGTGGTCTTTTCTTGATCAGGTTGAGAAACAGGTATATGTGAAAAACCAGAATATCCATCAAGGAAACAAAAATGTGTGTGCTTTGACAATCTTTCTAGCATTTGATCAATAAAAGGCAAAGGGTAATGTTCTTTTCTAGTTGCTTTGTTTAATTTTCTAAAATCAATTACCATTCTATAGCCTGTAACAATTCTTTGTGGGATGAGTTCATTTTTATCATTAGGAACAACAGTAATTCCTCCCTTCTTAGGGACACAATGAACAGGACTTACCCACCTACTATCAGCTATAGGATAGATTATACCTGCTTCCAGAAGTTTTAATATTTTCGTTCTTACCACTTCTTTCATCTTCGGATTTAACCGACGGGGGGGGGGGGGGGGGGGGGGGGGGGGGGGGGGGGGGGGGGGGGGGGGGGGGGGGGGGGGGGGGGGGGGGGGGGGGGGGGGGGGGGGGGGGGGGGGGGGGGGGGGGGGGGGGGGGGGGGGGGGGGGGGGGGGGGGGGGGGGGGGGGGGGGGGGGGGGGGGGGGGGGGGGGGGGGGGGGGGGGGGGGGGGGGGGGGGGGGGGGGGGGGGGGGGGGGGGGGGGGGGGGGGGGGGGGGGGGGGGGGGGGGGGGGGGGGGGGGGGGGGGGGGGGGGGGGGGGGGGGGGGGGGGGGGGGGGGGGGGGGGGGGGGGGGGGGGGGGGGGGGGGGGGGGGGGGGGGGGGGGGGGGGGGGGGGGGGGGGGGGGGGGGGGGGGGGGGGGGGGGGGGGGGGGGGGGGGGGGGGGGGGGGGGGGGGGGGGGGGGGGGGGGGGGGGGGGGGGGGGGGGGGGGGGGGGGGGGGGGGGGGGGGGGGGGGGGGGGGGGGGGGGGGGGGGGGGGGGGGGGGGGGGGGGGGGGGGGGGGGGGGGGGGGGGGGGGGGGGGGGGGGGGGGGGGGGGGGGGGGGGGGGGGGGGGGGGGGGGGGGGGGGGGGGGGGGGGGGGGGGGGGGGGGGGGGGGGGGGGGGGGGGGGGGGGGGGGGGGGGGGGGGGGGGGGGGGGGGGGGGGGGGGGGGGGGGGGGGGGGGGGGGGGGGGGGGGGGGGGGGGGGGGGGGGGGGGGGGGGGGGGGGGGGGGGGGGGGGGGGGGGGGGGGGGGGGGGGGGGGGGGGGGGGGGGGGGGGGGGGGGGGGGGGGGGGGGGGGGGGGGGGGGGGGGGGGGGGGGGGGGGGGGGGGGGGGGGGGGGGGGGGGGGGGGGGGGGGGGGGGGGGGGGGGGGGGGGGGGGGGGGGGGGGGGGGGGGGGGGGGGGGGGGGGGGGGGGGGGGGGGGGGGGGGGGGGGGGGGGGGGGGGGGGGGGGGGGGGGGGGGGGGGGGGGGGGGGGGGGGGGGGGGGGGGGGGGGGGGGGGGGGGGGGGGGGGGGGGGGGGGGGGGGGGGGGGGGGGGGGGGGGGGGGGGGGGGGGGGGGGGGGGGGGGGGGGGGGGGGGGGGGGGGGGGGGGGGGGGGGGGGGGGGGGGGGGGGGGGGGGGGGGGGGGGGGGGGGGGGGGGGGGGGGGGGGGGGGGGGGGGGGGGGGGGGGGGGGGGGGGGGGGGGGGGGGGGGGGGGGGGGGGGGGGGGGGGGGGGGGGGGGGGGGGGGGGGGGGGGGGGGGGGGGGGGGGGGGGGGGGGGGGGGGGGGGGGGGGGGGGGGGGGGGGGGGGGGGGGGGGGGGGGGGGGGGGGGGGGGGGGGGGGGGGGGGGGGGGGGGGGGGGGGGGGGGGGGGGGGGGGGGGGGGGGGGGGGGGGGGGGGGGGGGGGGGGGGGGGGGGGGGGGGGGGGGGGGGGGGGGGGGGGGGGGGGGGGGGGGGGGGGGGGGGGGGGGGGGGGGGGGGGGGGGGGGGGGGGGGGGGGGGGGGGGGGGGGGGGGGGGGGGGGGGGGGGGGGGGGGGGGGGGGGGGGGGGGGGGGGGGGGGGGGGGGGGGGGGGGGGGGGGGGGGGGGGGGGGGGGGGGGGGGGGGGGGGGGGGGGGGGGGGGGGGGGGGGGGGGGGGGGGGGGGGGGGGGGGGGGGGGGGGGGGGGGGGGGGGGGGGGGGGGGGGGGGGGGGGGGGGGGGGGGGGGGGGGGGGGGGGGGGGGGGGGGGGGGGGGGGGGGGGGGGGGGGGGGGGGGGGGGGGGGGGGGGGGGGGGGGGGGGGGGGGGGGGGGGGGGGGGGGGGGGGGGGGGGGGGGGGGGGGGGGGGGGGGGGGGGGGGGGGGGGGGGGGGGGGGGGGGGGGGGGGGGGGGGGGGGGGGGGGGGGGGGCCAACCATGTCCAGTGGATGGACCCTGGTGCCCTTAGTCCAACTGAAGAAATAAATCGGTCCAGGGGCAAAGAAGAGATTTGCACTTAGCTCCAAAAGTAATTCAGTAACAAGGAGTTTGTAACTTGCTGTGGTTAAACCAGCAGGGTAACAAGGTAAAGAGTTTGTCTGGTGATGATCACACACTAAGGTGATGCTGATCACCAAATATCGGACTAAGAGGAGGAGTTTAGATGGTGGTTGTAGTAGAAAGTGCAAAACTGGCTAAAATTTGGGATTTGGATAATGCACTCACATACTTGATCTATGTGAGCTGAAATTTGGTAGAGAGGGGTTTTATGATGATATGAAGCTGCTGTAAAAATTTCATGCCATTTTGAAATACCAAAGTGGCACTTGCTTCACAAAGCTTTATTCTGGACAGAAACTTGGAGAAATTACACAGGGTAATTGGATCAACCAATTGAGGTAAAACTTGTTGGGAGTAGTTGATATAGGTAGAATCTTGTCCAGGTAAAATGTCAGCTCAAATGAAGCAATATTAAATATGGTTGCTTCACAAACTAAAAATCTGACCAGAAACTAAGATTTGGAGCTGGGATCACATAGATGAGTTACATGAGCTCATATTTGGTGTAGAGTCATTATTTGACCCTAGGAAGGACCCTGCAAAATGGAAAGTCATTTGGATATGCCTAGAATATAGCTCCTTCACAAAGTTCCTTCCTGGACAGAAACTTTGGAAAATTGGTGAAAAATATTTACTAGGCAAATTGAGCTGAATTTTGGCATGAGCCAATGATATGGATAGGGAAATATGTCCAAGAAGTCTGGGGTCAATCAAGAAAATATAAATAGCACTTCCTTTGCAAAGTGCCATTTAGGGCGGAATAGGAAAATAATTATTGGAGGATTATTTTTTAATATGGCAATGAAATATTTTGCCATATTTGAGGAAGATGTGACCCAAGAAATTTATGAGAATTATTTGGGAATTTTAGGAGTGACAGAAATATAGGTTGCTTCACAACCTAGGGTTTTAAGGGTTATCCATTTATCAAAAAAGGAATATTACCAACAAAAGAATTTTGGGTTAGGTCAAGGATCGAAATGAGATGATCTTGAGATGATGATGAGGGTGACAAGCCACTAGAAAACCTAGGAAGACATGATCTTCCCAAGTTTCAGACCCTCATAGCCATGGAAAAACAAAATCAAAACAAGAAATCGCAGAAAATCAAAGGAGAAAGAGAAGGGCAAAAATCGAGGCTGTTACATGGAACAAGTGCAAAGATGCTTTTTATCTCTAAGTATTTTCCTCCCGCTAAGATCATCTCCCTTAGAAACGATATTATGAATTTTAAGCAACTTGGTCATGAGCATGTTGCACAAGCTTGGGAGAGGATGAAATTAATGATACGTAATTTGTGACACCCACGATGCGGCTATATCTCCCACGTGTCAGAGCACGACTTAGAGGCATAACCGCATAGTAGGCATGTCGCAAGAGGGGTAATCTTTACACATCCCATGTACTAGATAAGAAAGGGATAAAGAGTTGTCTTACAATCGCCACTTCACACAATACATAAATATAGCATTACACCATCCAGAATACAATGAAGGTCCGACTATGGAACCAAATAAAGAAGGACAATCCCAAATGCATAGATCCCCGATCGCCCCAACTGGGCTCCTCTACTGATTGTCCGGAAAGGAAACATAGTAACGTCCTGAATCCTCGTCGAACTCCCACTTGAGTTTGGTCGTGTCCCCTGCACTAGCATCATCGGCACCTCCATCTGGTTTTGGAAGTAATCTGTGAGTCACGGGGACTCAGCAATCTCACACCCTTGGGGGGGGGGGGGGGGGGGGGGGGGGGGGGGGGGGGGGGGGGGGGGGGGGGGGGGGGGGGGGGGGGGGGGGGGGGGGGGGGGGGGGGGGGGGGGGGGGGGGGGGGGGGGGGGGGGGGGGGGGGGGGGGGGGGGGGGGGGGGGGGGGGGGGGGGGGGGGGGGGGGGGGGGGGGGGGGGGGGGGGGGGGGGGGGGGGGGGGGGGGGGGGGGGGGGGGGGGGGGGGGGGGGGGGGGGGGGGGGGGGGGGGGGGGGGGGGGGGGGGGGGGGGGGGGGGGGGGGGGGGGGGGGGGGGGGGGGGGGGGGGGGGGGGGGGGGGGGGGGGGGGGGGGGGGGGGGGGGGGGGGGGGGGGGGGGGGGGGGGGGGGGGGGGGGGGGGGGGGGGGGGGGGGGGGGGGGGGGGGGGGGGGGGGGGGGGGGGGGGGGGGGGGGGGGGGGGGGGGGGGGGGGGGGGGGGGGGGGGGGGGGGGGGGGGGGGGGGGGGGGGGGGGGGGGGGGGGGGGGGGGGGGGGGGGGGGGGGGGGGGGGGGGGGGGGGGGGGGGGGGGGGGGGGGGGGGGGGGGGGGGGGGGGGGGGGGGGGGGGGGGGGGGGGGGGGGGGGGGGGGGGGGGGGGGGGGGGGGGGGGGGGGGGGGGGGGGGGGGGGGGGGGGGGGGGGGGGGGGGGGGGGGGGGGGGGGGGGGGGGGGGGGGGGGGGGGGGGGGGGGGGGGGGGGGGGGGGGGGGGGGGGGGGGGGGGGGGGGGGGGGGGGGGGGGGGGGGGGGGGGGGGGGGGGGGGGGGGGGGGGGGGGGGGGGGGGGGGGGGGGGGGGGGGGGGGGGGGGGGGGGGGGGGGGGGGGGGGGGGGGGGGGGGGGGGGGGGGGGGGGGGGGGGGGGGGGGGGGGGGGGGGGGGGGGGGGGGGGGGGGGGGGGGGGGGGGGGGGGGGGGGGGGGGGGGGGGGGGGGGGGGGGGGGGGGGGGGGGGGGGGGGGGGGGGGGGGGGGGGGGGGGGGGGGGGGGGGGGGGGGGGGGGGGGGGGGGGGGGGGGGGGGGGGGGGGGGGGGGGGGGGGGGGGGGGGGGGGGGGGGGGGGGGGGGGGGGGGGGGGGGGGGGGGGGGGGGGGGGGGGGGGGGGGGGGGGGGGGGGGGGGGGGGGGGGGGGGGGGGGGGGGGGGGGGGGGGGGGGGGGGGGGGGGGGGGGGGGGGGGGGGGGGGGGGGGGGGGGGGGGGGGGGGGGGGGGGGGGGGGGGGGGGGGGGGGGGGGGGGGGGGGGGGGGGGGGGGGGGGGGGGGGGGGGGGGGGGGGGGGGGGGGGGGGGGGGGGGGGGGGGGGGGGGGGGGGGGGGGGGGGGGGGGGGGGGGGGGGGGGGGGGGGGGGGGGGGGGGGGGGGGGGGGGGGGGGGGGGGGGGGGGGGGGGGGGGGGGGGGGGGGGGGGGGGGGGGGGGGGGGGGGGGGGGGGGGGGGGGGGGGGGGGGGGGGGGGGGGGGGGGGGGGGGGGGGGGGGGGGGGGGGGGGGGGGGGGGGGGGGGGGGGGGGGGGGGGGGGGGGGGGGGGGGGGGGGGGGGGGGGGGGGGGGGGGGGGGGGGGGGGGGGGGGGGGGGGGGGGGGGGGGGGGGGGGGGGGGGGGGGGGGGGGGGGGGGGGGGGGGGGGGGGGGGGGGGGGGGGGGGGGGGGGGGGGGGGGGGGGGGGGGGGGGGGGGGGGGGGGGGGGGGGGGGGGGGGGGGGGGGGGGGGGGGGGGGGGGGGGGGGGGGGGGGGGGGGGGGGGGGGGGGGGGGGGGGGGGGGGGGGGGGGGGGGGGGGGGGGGGGGGGGGGGGGGGGGGGGGGGGGGGGGGGGGGGGGGGGGGGGGGGGGGGGGGGGGGGGGGGGGGGGGGGGGGGGGGGGGGGGGGGGGGGGGGGGGGGGGGGGGGGGGGGGGGGGGGGGGGGGGGGGGGGGGGGGGGGGGGGGGGGGGGGGGGGGGGGGGGGGGGGGGGGGGGGGGGGGGGGGGGGGGGGGGGGGGGGGGGGGGGGGGGGGGGGGGGGGGGGGGGGGGGGGGGGGGGGGGGGGGGGGGGGGGGGGGGGGGGGGGGGGGGGGGGGGGGGGGGGGGGGGGGGGGGGGGGGGGGGGGGGGGGGGGGGGGGGGGGGGGGGGGGGGGGGGGGGGGGGGGGGGGGGGGGGGGGGGGGGGGGGGGGGGGGGGGGGGGGGGGGGGGGGGGGGGGGGGGGGGGGGGGGGGGGGGGGGGGGGGGGGGGGGGGGGGGGGGGGGGGGGGGGGGGGGGGGGGGGGGGGGGGGGGGGGGGGGGGGGGGGGGGGGGGGGGGGGGGGGGGGGGGGGGGGGGGGGGGGGGGGGGGGGGGGGGGGGGGGGGGGGGGGGGGGGGGGGGGGGGGGGGGGGGGGGGGGGGGGGGGGGGGGGGGGGGGGGGGGGGGGGGGGGGGGGGGGGGGGGGGGGGGGGGGGGGGGGGGGGGGGGGGGGGGGGGGGGGGGGGGGGGGGGGGGGGGGGGGGGGGGGGGGGGGGGGGGGGGGGGGGGGGGGGGGGGGGGGGGGGGGGGGGGGGGGGGGGGGGGGGGGGGGGGGGGGGGGGGGGGGGGGGGGGGGGGGGGGGGGGGGGGGGGGGGGGGGGGGGGGGGGGGGGGGGGGGGGGGGGGGGGGGGGGGGGGGGGGGGGGGGGGGGGGGGGGGGGGGGGGGGGGGGGGGGGGGGGGGGGGGGGGGGGGGGGGGGGGGGGGGGGGGGGGGGGGGGGGGGGGGGGGGGGGGGGGGGGGGGGGGGGGGGGGGGGGGGGGGGGGGGGGGGGGGGGGGGGGGGGGGGGGGGGGGGGGGGGGGGGGGGGGGGGGGGGGGGGGGGGGGGGGGGGGGGGGGGGGGGGGGGGGGGGGGGGGGGGGGGGGGGGGGGGGGGGGGGGGGGGGGGGGGGGGGGGGGGGGGGGGGGGGGGGGGGGGGGGGGGGGGGGGGGGGGGGGGGGGGGGGGGGGGGGGGGGGGGGGGGGGGGGGGGGGGGGGGGGGGGGGGGGGGGGGGGGGGGGGGGGGGGGGGGGGGGGGGGGGGGGGGGGGGGGGGGGGGGGGGGGGGGGGGGGGGGGGGGGGGGGGGGGGGGGGGGGGGGGGGGGGGGGGGGGGGGGGGGGGGGGGGGGGGGGGGGGGGGGGGGGGGGGGGGGGGGGGGGGGGGGGGGGGGGGGGGGGGGGGGGGGGGGGGGGGGGGGGGGGGGGGGGGGGGGGGGGGGGGGGGGGGGGGGGGGGGGGGGGGGGGGGGGGGGGGGGGGGGGGGGGGGGGGGGGGGGGGGGGGGGGGGGGGGGGGGGGGGGGGGGGGGGGGGGGGGGGGGGGGGGGGGGGGGGGGGGGGGGGGGGGGGGGGGGGGGGGGGGGGGGGGGGGGGGGGGGGGGGGGGGGGGGGGGGGGGGGGGGGGGGGGGGGGGGGGGGGGGGGGGGGGGGGGGGGGGGGGGGGGGGGGGGGGGGGGGGGGGGGGGGGGGGGGGGGGGGGGGGGGGGGGGGGGGGGGGGGGGGGGGGGGGGGGGGGGGGGGGGGGGGGGGGGGGGGGGGGGGGGGGGGGGGGGGGGGGGGGGGGGGGGGGGGGGGGGGGGGGGGGGGGGGGGGGGGGGGGGGGGGGGGGGGGGGGGGGGGGGGGGGGGGGGGGGGGGGGGGGGGGGGGGGGGGGGGGGGGGGGGGGGGGGGGGGGGGGGGGGGGGGGGGGGGGGGGGGGGGGGGGGGGGGGGGGGGGGGGGGGGGGGGGGGGGGGGGGGGGGGGGGGGGGGGGGGGGGGGGGGGGGGGGGGGGGGGGGGGGGGGGGGGGGGGGGGGGGGGGGGGGGGGGGGGGGGGGGGGGGGGGGGGGGGGGGGGGGGGGGGGGGGGGGGGGGGGGGGGGGGGGGGGGGGGGGGGGGGAGGTGAATACGTTGGGAGGCGAAACTATAAGCCCCTATCTTTCTATGTGTCCTGTTGAAACGTTTTGCTCATGTGTATGCGGTGAGTGTTAGCAATCATAGAAGACCATCTGATGGTTGAGTATGTGGACTTTCCTAGAGGCTCTGATACGTGACCCTTCCTGAAAAGATGATGAATTGTAGTTGCAAAGTTGACTAAGAACATAGTTTGTTGGTTTCTAATAGAGTTTTTGCTTTATACTTCAATAGTGTGACGAATTGTCACTTATTCATGAGAAGTCTATGATAAAAGTTCTATTATAAGAGTCTTATGTTTAAGTTTGTTGTTGTTATAATAATGAACATGATGCTTCTATGTCCGTATTTTGTTTTTATCGACACCTGTATCTCTAAGCATGTGGACATGTTTTTCAATTTCGGTTTTTCGCTTGAGGAGAAGCGAGGTCTAAGCTTTGGGGGATGCTACCTCTTGAGCATGCGTTGGTTTTCCCTTGAAGAGGAAAGGGTGATGCAGTAAAGTAGCGTAAGTATTTCCCTCAGTTTTGAGAACCAAGGTATCAATCCAGTAGGAGACTACACACAAATCCCTAGTACCTGCACAAACAATTAAGAACCTTGCAACCAACACGATAAAGGGGTTGTCAATCCCTTCACGGCCACTTGCAAAGGTGAGATCTAATAAAGATAATAAGGTAAATATTTTTGGTATTTTTGTTGTATAGATTGAAAAGTAAAGATTGCAAAATAAACGGGGATAGAAATAGCTAGTTGACGGGAGATTAATATGATGGAAGATAGACCCGGGGGCTATAGGTTTCACTAGTGGCTTCTCTCAAGATAGCATATTTTACGGTGGGTGAACGGGGGGGGGGGGGGGGGGGGGGGGGGGGGGGGGGGGGGGGGGGGGGGGGGGGGGGGGGGGGGGGGGGGGGGGGGGGGGGGGGGGGGGGGGGGGGGGGGGGGGGGGGGGGGGGGGGGGGGGGGGGGGGGGGGGGGGGGGGGGGGGGGGGGGGGGGGGGGGGGGGGGGGGGGGGGGGGGGGGGGGGGGGGGGGGGGGGGGGGGGGGGGGGGGGGGGGGGGGGGGGGGGGGGGGGGGGGGGGGGGGGGGGGGGGGGGGGGGGGGGGGGGGGGGGGGGGGGGGGGGGGGGGGGGGGGGGGGGGGGGGGGGGGGGGGGGGGGGGGGGGGGGGGGGGGGGGGGGGGGGGGGGGGGGGGGGGGGGGGGGGGGGGGGGGGGGGGGGGGGGGGGGGGGGGGGGGGGGGGGGGGGGGGGGGGGGGGGGGGGGGGGGGGGGGGGGGGGGGGGGGGGGGGGGGGGGGGGGGGGGGGGGGGGGGGGGGGGGGGGGGGGGGGGGGGGGGGGGGGGGGGGGGGGGGGGGGGGGGGGGGGGGGGGGGGGGGGGGGGGGGGGGGGGGGGGGGGGGGGGGGGGGGGGGGGGGGGGGGGGGGGGGGGGGGGGGGGGGGGGGGGGGGGGGGGGGGGGGGGGGGGGGGGGGGGGGGGGGGGGGGGGGGGGGGGGGGGGGGGGGGGGGGGGGGGGGGGGGGGGGGGGGGGGGGGGGGGGGGGGGGGGGGGGGGGGGGGGGGGGGGGGGGGGGGGGGGGGGGGGGGGGGGGGGGGGGGGGGGGGGGGGGGGGGGGGGGGGGGGGGGGGGGGGGGGGGGGGGGGGGGGGGGGGGGGGGGGGGGGGGGGGGGGGGGGGGGGGGGGGGGGGGGGGGGGGGGGGGGGGGGGGGGGGGGGGGGGGGGGGGGGGGGGGGGGGGGGGGGGGGGGGGGGGGGGGGGGGGGGGGGGGGGGGGGGGGGGGGGGGGGGGGGGGGGGGGGGGGGGGGGGGGGGGGGGGGGGGGGGGGGGGGGGGGGGGGGGGGGGGGGGGGGGGGGGGGGGGGGGGGGGGGGGGGGGGGGGGGGGGGGGGGGGGGGGGGGGGGGGGGGGGGGGGGGGGGGGGGGGGGGGGGGGGGGGGGGGGGGGGGGGGGGGGGGGGGGGGGGGGGGGGGGGGGGGGGGGGGGGGGGGGGGGGGGGGGGGGGGGGGGGGGGGGGGGGGGGGGGGGGGGGGGGGGGGGGGGGGGGGGGGGGGGGGGGGGGGGGGGGGGGGGGGGGGGGGGGGGGGGGGGGGGGGGGGGGGGGGGGGGGGGGGGGGGGGGGGGGGGGGGGGGGGGGGGGGGGGGGGGGGGGGGGGGGGGGGGGGGGGGGGGGGGGGGGGGGGGGGGGGGGGGGGGGGGGGGGGGGGGGGGGGGGGGGGGGGGGGGGGGGGGGGGGGGGGGGGGGGGGGGGGGGGGGGGGGGGGGGGGGGGGGGGGGGGGGGGGGGGGGGGGGGGGGGGGGGGGGGGGGGGGGGGGGGGGGGGGGGGGGGGGGGGGGGGGGGGGGGGGGGGGGGGGGGGGGGGGGGGGGGGGGGGGGGGGGGGGGGGGGGGGGGGGGGGGGGGGGGGGGGGGGGGGGGGGGGGGGGGTCTCTAATAAAATTTCCTACTTATACTTTTCCTTATGTGGTGTCATCACCTACCATAAGATTAGCATATGATCTTTTTCATTTATTTTCCTTTCTTTTTATTTATTTCCTTTATTTTTATTGCAACTTGAAAGTAAAGAAAGCAAAAACTCAAACTAAACTTTATTATATATCTCACACATGATTACAAGGATAGATCACTAAGCAAACTCTCGAAAAGAAAGGACCGAACTAAACTTTTATTCATCTAAGCAAAAGATAACTATGGATCGAACTAAGATTAGTAAAGGCAAAAGATAGTAGGGATGATATGATACCGGGGAACCTCCCCCAAGCTTGGTGGAAGCCAAGGGGAGTGCCCATACCTGATACTCAATTTTCTTTTGGTGATGAAGAAGAAGGTGGTGGTGGTGTAGTGGTATTCTCCAATATAATCATGAGTAGATCCTTCAAGCCTTGAATCTCTCGACGGGCTCGATGAAGTAACTCACTGTTTTTCTTCACCTCAGCCATTATGTGTTTATTTTTCGGGCCCTAGGGGTTTGTTCCTGCACTGTTTTCTCTTGGACGAGATATGTCCCAATTGGACGGTATGTGCCTACGAGGAGTATTCTCGAACCCATAATTGTGAATCAAATTGCAAAAATTGTTACGATGTAACCTGTGTAGAGGCCTTCTTGGTAGGATTTCTTCTTGCACTTCGAGGCCCTCTTGATTATTCGATGATCTCATGGCTTGATGAGGATTAGGGTAAGTGGAGATGCCAGCCAATGTGCCTCTCTCAGGAGCTGGAGAGTGAACCCCAAAAGGATTTCCCTCTTCTTCCTCCATAGCGACTCTTCAGCTTCCTCTCTCCTTAGATCTCCTTGGAACACCCCTGTGTCCTCTTCTCCGCTGTTGGAGGGTGAGGAAGACATGATGCTAGCCTTACTGAAACTGTCAGGAAACAGCAAGTAAAGAAAATAGAAGATTTCCTAGTGATACAATGGTCAACGGGTTCGGGGGGTATATAAAGATTTTTTATCTTGGGAAACAAGCAAAATGTAGAAAAACGGAGTTCGGAAGGTACCCCAGGTGGGCACAACCCACCTGGCCCTGGTGTCTTGTGCCCACCAGGGTACGCTTGCTGGAAGTTTCTTTATTTCCTAATTTTCTAAATATTCCAAAATTGACAAAAAGTATTTTTGCGGATTTTTTGGAGTCCGTTTACTTATCGTATCACATACCTCCTTATTTTCACGATTCTGGAGTGTTCCGGGAGGACTCTTTTATGTGTTCTTCCGGTATCAAAGTTTGGATAATATTACTTTCAACATTAATGGGCATACCTGAGATATAATATTTTATTCGTTGCCCATTAACAACCTTCGGGTTAGTACCTTCGGCATTATTTATTTTGATGGCTCCAGACCTATAAACCTCCTTGATAACATAGGGTCCTTCCCATTTTGAGAGGAGTTTTCCTGCAAAGAATCTAAAACTAGAGTTGTACAAAAGAACATATTCTCCGACTTTAAACTCACGCTTTTGGATTCTCTTATCATGCCATCTTTTGACTTTTTCTTTAAACAACTTGGCATTTTCATAAGCTTGGGTTCTCCATTCATCTAAAGAACTAATATCAAATAACCTCTTTTCATCGGCAAGTTTGAAATCATAGTTGAGTTCTTCTATTGCCCAGTATGCTTTATGTTCAAATTCAAGAGGCAAATGACAAGCTTTTCCATAAACCATTTTATAAGGAAACATACCCATAGGATTTTTATATGCTGTTCTATAAGCCCAAAGTGCATCATCTAATTTCTTAGACCAATTCTTTCGGGACCTATTGACAGTCTTTTGCAAGAATAATTTTATTTCTCTGTTACTAAGTTCAAATTGACCACTAGACTGAGGATGATAAGGTGATGCAATTCTATGGTTAACATCATACTTGGTAAGCATTTTACGGAAAGCACCATGAATAAAGTGTGAACCACCATCAGTCATTAAATATCTAGGGACTCCAAACCTTGGGAAAATAACTTCCTTAAGCATTTTAATAGAGGTGTTGTAATCAGCACTACTGGTTGGAATAGCTTCTACCCATTTAGTAACATAATCAACAGCAACCGAAATATGTGTATACCCATTAGAGGAAGGAAAAGGTCCCATGTAATCAAATCCCCAAACATCAAATGGTTCAACAGCAAGTGAATAATTCATAGGCATTTCTTGACACTTACCGATATTACCTATTCTTTGGCATTCATCACAAGATAAGACGAACTTACGGGCATCTTTGAAGAGAGTAGGCCAATAAAATCCAGATTGAAGTACCTTGTGGGCAGTTCTATCTCCAGCATGATGTCCTCCATATGCTTCAGAGTGACATTTCCTTAGGATTTGTCCCTGTTCATGCTCAGGTACACAACGTCTAATAATACCATCTACTCCTTCTTTATAAAGATGTGGATCATCCCAAAAGTAATGTCTTAAATCATAGATTTTTTTTCTTTTGTTGGTATGTAAAGCTAGGTGGTAAATATTTAGCAACAATGTAATTAGCATAATCAGCATACCAAGGAGTGTTATGAGCAACATTTATTGTAGCTAACTGCTCATCAAGAAAACTATCATCAATTGGTAGTGGGTCATCAAGCACATTTTCAAGCCTAGACAAATTATCGGTTACGGGGTTCTCAGCTCCTTTTCTATCGGTGATATGTAAATAAAATTCTTGTAGCAAGAGAACCCAATGAATAAGTCTAGGTTTAGCATATTTCTTTTCCATAAGATATTTAATAGCAGCATGATCAGTGTGAACAATTACTTTTGAATCAACAATATAAGATCTAAATTTATCACAAGCAAATACCACTGCTAAGAATTCTATTTCAATAGTTGCATAATTGCGTTGAGCACTGTCTAGAGTTTTACTAGCATAATGAATAACATTTAGTTTCTTATCAACTCTTTGTCCTAGAACAACACCAACAGCATAATCACTAGCATCACACATAATTTCAAAAGGCAAGTTCCAATCAGGTTGTTGAACAATAGGTGCAAAAATTAAGGCTTTCTTGAGTGTTTTGAAGGCTTCTAAACAATCATCATCAAAAACAAAAGGAACATCCTTTTGCAAAAGATTCGTAAGAGGCCTAGAAATTTTAGACAAGTTTTTGATAAATCTTCTATAGAAACCACCATGACCTAGGAAACTACGAATACCTTTGATATCTATAGGACATGGCATTTTCTCAATTGCATCAACCTTAGCTTTGTCCACTTCAATACCTCTTTCAGAAATTTTATGACCCAAGACAATGCCTTCATTAACCATAAAGTGGCGCTTCTCCCAATTCAGGACAAGATTTGTTTGTTCTCAGCTCTGCAAAACTCGATCAAGATTGCTTAAACAATCATCAAAAGACTTCCCATAAACAGAGAAGTCATCCATGAAAACATCAGGAATCTTTTCACAAAAGTCAGAGAATATAGCAGTCATACATCTTTGAAAGGTAGCGGGTGCATTGCA
Source organism: Thinopyrum obtusiflorum (assembly GCA_036873465.1). Taxonomy (NCBI): domain Eukaryota; kingdom Viridiplantae; phylum Streptophyta; class Magnoliopsida; order Poales; family Poaceae; genus Thinopyrum; species Thinopyrum obtusiflorum. The sequence goes on from JAAAWM010011721.1 coordinate 74,660, forward strand.
TAAACCGAAAGGCATACGTCTATAAGCATAAGTTCCAAAGGGACAAGTAAAAGTGGTCTTTTCTTGATCAGGTTGGGAAACAGGTATTTGCGAAAAACCAGAATATCCATCAAGGAAGCAAAAATGTGTGTTCTTAGATAATCTTTCTAGCATTTGATCAATAAAAGGCAAAGGGTGATGACCATTTCTAGTTGCTTTGTTTAATTTTCTAAAATCAATAACCATTCTATAACCTGTAGCAATTCTTTGTGGACTAAGTTCATTCTTATCATTAGGAACAACAGTAATACCTCCTTTCTTAGGGACACAATGAACAAGACTTACCCATCTACTATAAGCTATAGGATAGATTATACCTGCTTCCAGAAGTTTTAAGATTACCGTTCTTACCACTTCTTTCAATTTTGGATTTAACCGACGTTGGTGATCGACAACGGGTTTAGCATCAGGTTCCATATTAATCTTGTGCTGACATAGAGTGGGACTAATGCCCTTTAAATCATCAAGAGTATATCCAATAGCAGCTCGGTGCTTCCTTAGAACTTTCAATAATCTTTCTTATTCATGTTCTGAAAGGTTAGCAGTCATAATAACAGGATATATCTTCTTTTCATCAAGATAAGCATATTTCATAGTGTCTGGCAATTGTTTTAATTCAAACACAGGATCACCTTTAGGTGGAGGAGGACCTCCTAGAGTTTCAATAGGCAAATTGTGTTTAAGCAGAGGACGTTGTTCAAAGAAAATCTTATCTATTTCATTTCTTTCATCCATATGTAAATCATTTTCATGGTCTAGCAAATATTGTTCTAAAGGATCAATAGGTGGTACAGCAATAGAAGCAAGACCAATTATTTCATCCTCACTAGGCAATTCTTTTTCTTGAAGATTTCTACTAAACTTGGAAAAATTAAACTCATGAGATTCATCACCAAAACTAACACCGACATTTTGTTTCTCACAATCTATCTTAGCATTAACGGTGTTCAAGAAAGGTCTACCAAAGATAATGGGACAAAAGTCATCTTGTGGGGAACCAAGAACAAGAAAATCAGTAGGGTATTTTATCTTCCCACACAAGACTTCAACATCTCTAACAATCCCAAGTGGTGTGATGGTATCTCTATTAGCAAGTTTAATAGTGGCATCTATTTATTCTATTTCAGCGGGTCCTATGTCATCCATAATTTCTTGATAAAGGGTAAAGGGGATGGCACTTACGCTAGCACCTATGTCACAAAAACCATGATAACAGTGATCTCCTATTTTAACTGGGACAACAGGCATGTCAACAACGGGTCTATGTTTATCCTCTTTATCAGGTTTAGCAATTCTAGTAGCTTCATTACAGAAGTAAATAACATGCCCATCTATATTTTCTTCCAGGAGATCCTTAACCATAGCAACGCTAGGCTCTACTTGAAGGAAATATGCCCTATAGGCAATAATAAAGTTGTTATTTATATTTCCTTATATCATGATAAATGTTTATTATTCATGCTAGAATTGTATTAACCGGAAACTTGATACATGTGTGAATACATAGACAAAACAAAGTGTCCCTAGAATGCCTCTACTTGACTAGCTCATTAATCAAAGATGATTAAGTTTCCTAACCATAGAGATGTGTTGTCATTTGATGAACGGGATCACATCATTAGGAGAATGATGTGATGGACAGGACCCATCCGTTAGCTTAGCATAATGATCGTTAAGTTTTATTGCTATTGCTTTCTTCATGACTTATACATATTCCTTTGACTATGAGATTATGCAACTCCCGAATACCAGAGGAACACCTTTTGTGCTATGAAACGTCACAACGTAACTGGGTGATTATAAAGATGCTCTACAGGTGTCTCTGAAGGTGCTTGTTGGGTTGGCATAGATCAAGATTAGGATTTGTCACTCCGAGTATTGGAGAGGTATCTCTGGGCCCTCTCGGTAATGCACATCACGATAAGCCTTGCAAGCAATGTGACTAATGAGTTAGTTGCGGGATGATGCATTACGGAACAAGTAAAGAGACTTGCCGGTAACGAGATTAAACTAGGTATGAAGATACCGAAGATCGAATCTCGAGCAAGTAACATACCGATGACAAAAGGAATGACGTATGTTGTCATTGCGGTTTGCCCGATAAAGATCTTCGTAGAATATGTAGGAACCAATATGAGCATCCAGGTTCTGCTGTTGGTTATTGATTGGAGATGTGTCTCGGTCATGTCTACATAGTTCTCGAACCCGTAGGGTCCGCACGCTTAACGTTTGATGACGATTTGTATTATGAGTTATGTGTTTTGGTGACCAAAGATTGTTCGCAGTCCCGGATGAGATCACGGACATGACGAGGAGTCTCTAAATGGTCGAGAGGTAAAGATTGATATATTGGATGATAGTATTCGGACACCGGAATGGTTTCGGAGTTATTCGGGTATTTATCGGAGTACCGAGGGGTTACTGGAACCCCCGGGGAAGTAATGGGCCAACATGGGCCATAGGGGAGAGAGAGGGCAGCCCACAAGGGGTGGCGCCCCCCATGGGCAGTCCGAATTGGACTAGGGGAAGGGGGCGCGGCCCCCCTTTCCTTCTCCCTCTCCCTCTCCTTCCCTCTTCCCCCTTCAAAAGAAAGGAAAGGGGGGACCGACTAGGACTAGGAGTCCAAGTCGGTTCCCCCCCCATGGCACGCCCCATGGGCTGGCCTCCTCCCTCTCCTCCTTTATATACAGGGGCAGGGGGCACCCCAAAACACATCAATTGTTCTCTTAGCCGTGTGCGGTGCCCCCCTCCACAGTTTACTCCTCCGGTCATATTGTCGTAGTGCTTAGGCGAAGCCCTACGCGAATCACATCACCATCACCATCACCACGCCGTCGTGCTGACGAAACTCTCCCTTGACACTTTGCTGGATCAAGAGTTCGAGGGACGTCATTGAGCTGAACTTGTGCAGAACTCGGAGGTGTCGTACATTTGGTGCTTGATCGGTTGGATCGCGAAGACGTTCGACTACATCAACCGCGTTAAGCTAACGCTTCCGCTTTTGGTCTGTGAGGGTACATGGACACACTATCCCCCTCTCATTGCTATGCATCTCTTAGAAAGATCTTGCGTGATCGTAGGAATTTTTTTGAAATTGCATGCTACGTTCCCCAACAGTGGCATCCAAGCCAGGTCTATGCGTAGATGATATGCACGAGTAGAACACAAGGAGTTGTGGGCGATCATAGTCATACTGCTTACCACCAACATCTTATTTTGATTCAGCGGTATTGTTGGATGAAGTGGCCCGGACCAACCTTACATGACCACGTTCATGAGACCGGTTCCACCGACAGACATGCAACTTGTTCTGCATAAAGGTGGCTGGCGGGTGTCTGTTTCTCCAACTTTAGTTGAATCGAATTTGACTACGGCCGGTTCTTGTTGAAGGTTAAAATAGCACACTTGATGAAAATCGTTGTGGTTTTGATGCGTAGGTAAGAATGGTTCTTACTAGAAGCCCGTAGCAGCCACGTAAAACTTGCAACAACAAAGTAGAGGACGTCTAACTTGTTTTTGCAGGGCATGTTGTGATGTGATATGGTCAAGACATGATGCGATATACGTTATTGTATGAGATGATCATGTTTTGTAAAAGTTATCGGCAACTGGCAAGAGCCTTATGGTTGTCGCTTTATTGTATGAAATGCAATCGCCATGTAATTGCTTTACTTTATCACTATGCGGTAGTTGTAGAAGCAATAGTTGGCGAGACGACTACGACACTACGATGGAGATCAAGGTGTCAAGCCGGTGACAATAGGAGATCATGATGGTGCTTTGGAGATGGAGATCAAAGGCACAAGATGATGATGGCCATATCATGTCACATATTTTGATTGCATGTGATGTTTATCTTTTATGCATCTTATTTTGCTTAGTACGGCGGTAGCATTATAAGATGATCCCTCACTAAATTTCAAGGTATAAGTGTTCTCCCTGAGTATGCACCATTGCGACAGTTCGTCATGCTAAGACACCACGTGATGATCGGGTGTGATAAGCTCTATGTTCACATACAACGGGTGCAAGACAGTTTTGCACATGCGGAATACTCGGGTTAAACTTGACGAGCCTAGCATGTACAGACATGGCCTCGGAACACTCAGACCGAAAGGTCGAACGTGAATCATATAGTAGATATGATCAACATAGAGATGTTCACCATTGAAAACTACTCCATCTCACGTGATGATTGGACATGGTTTAGTTGATATGGATCACGTGATCATTTAGATGACTCGAGGGATGTCTATCTAAGTGGGAGTTCTTTAGTAATATGAACAATTGAACTTAAATTTATCATGAACTTAGTGAAGACCCACAAGTATAGGGGATCAATTGTAGCTCTTTTCGATAAGTAAGAGTGTCGAACCCAATGAGGATCAGAAGGAAATGACAAGTGGTTTTCAGTAAGGTAATGTCTGCAACTGCTGAAATTGTAAGTAGCAGAGTAGTTTGATAGCAAGATAATTTGTAACGAGCAAGTAACGATAGTAGTAAAAAAAGTGCAGCAAGGTAGCCCAATCCTTTTGAGGCAAAGGATAGGCCAAAATGGTCTCTTATGATAAGCAAAGCGTTCTTGAGGGTACACGGGAATTTCATCTAGTCACTTTCATCATGTTGGTTTAATTTGTGTTCGCTACTTTGATAATTTGATATGTGGGTGGACCGGTGCTTAGGTGTTGTTCTTACTTGAACAAACCTCCTACTTATGATTAACCCTCCCTCAAGCATCCACAACTACGAGAAAAGTATTAAGAATAAATTCTAACCATAGCATTAAACTTTTGGATCCAATCAGTCCCTTACGGAATAGCACATAAACTGGGGTTTAAGCTTCTGTCACTATCGCAACCCATCATCTAATTGCTACTCCACAATGCATTCCCTTAGGCCCAAATATGGTGAAGTGTCATGTAGTCGATGTTCACATGACACCACTAAGGGAATCACAACATACATACTATCAAAATATCGAACACATATCAAATTCACATGATTACTTGCAACAAGATTTCTCCCGTGACCTCAAGAACAAAAGTAACTACTCATAAGTAATAATCATGCTCATGATCAGAGGAGTGTTAAATAGCATATTGGATCTGAACATATAATCTTCCACCAAATAAACCATATAGTAATCAACTACAAGATGTAATCAACACTACTAGTCACCCACAAGCACCAATCTATAGTTCCAGTAACAAGATTGAACACAAGAGATGAACTAGGGTTTGAGATGAGATGGTGCTGTTGAACATGTTGATGGATATTGCCCTCCCCAAGATGGGAGAGTTGTTGGTGATGATGACGATGATGATTTTGCCCTCCGGGAGGGAAGTTCCCCCGGCGGAATCGCTCCGCCGGAGAGCAAAAGTGCTCCTGTCCAAGTTCCGCCTCGAGACGGCGGTGCTTGATACATATCCAACTTATCTATAATTTTTTATTGTTCCATGCTGTTATATTATCAATCTTGGATGTTTTATAATCATTTTATAGTCATTTTATATCATTTTTTGGTACTAACCTATTGACATAGTGCCAAGTGCCAGTTGTTGTTTTCTGCATGTTTTTTACATCGCAGGAAATCAATATCAGACGGAGTCCAAAGGCAACGAAACTCCACGGAGATTTTTTTTGGACCAGAAGGAACATAATGGGCCCTGGCTATGCCTGGGGTGCCTCGAGGAGGGCACAACCCACCAGGGCGCACCCTGGTGGGTTGTGCCCACCTCGGGTGCCCCCCGGACTGCCTCTTTGCTCTATAAATACCCCAATATTCCAGAAACCCTAGGGGAGTCGACGAAATATTCATCCAGCCGCCGCAGAGTCCAGAACCACCAGGTCCAATCTAGACACCATCTCGGGTAGGGTTCTTTGTAGACCTTCGGGTCCGTAGTTAGTAGCTAGATGGCTTCCTCTCTCTCGCTGAATTCTCAATACAATGATCTCTTGGAGATCCATATGATGTAACTCTTTTGCGGTGTGTTTGTTGGGATCGATGAACTTTGAATTTATGATCAGATCTATCTTTTTATATCCATGAAAGTTATTTGAGTTTCTCTGATCTCTTATATGCATGATTGCTTATAGCCTCATATTTCTTCTCTGATATTTGGGTTTTGTTTGGCCAACTTGATCTATTTATCTTGCAATGGGAAGAGGTGCTTTGTAGTGGGTTCGATCTTACGGTGCTTGATCCCAGTGACAGAAGGGGAACCGACACGTATGTATCATTGCTACTAAGGATAAAACGATGGGGTCTATCTCCACATAGATAGATCTTGTCTACATCATGTCATCGTTCTTATTGCATTACTCCGTTTCTCCATGAACTTAATACACTAGATGCATGCTGGATAGCGGTCGATGTGTGGAGTAATAGTAGTAGATGCAGGCAGGAGTCGGTCTTCTAATCTTGGACGTGATGCCTATATAATGATCACTGCCTGGATATCATCATAATTATTTGAAGTTCTGTCAATTGCCCAACAGTAATTTGTTCACCCATTGTTTGCTATTTTTCTCGAGAGAAGCCACTAGTGAAACCTACGGCCCCCGGGTCTCTTTCTCATATATTTGCCTTTGCGATCTACTTTTTCCTTGCATTTATTTTCAGATCTATTAAACCAAAAATACAAAAATACCTTTCTGCGTTTTATTTCTATTTATTTTGTTTGGCGTTCGATCTATCAATCTACTACAAATTTATCTCACGTCCGTTTGCCTATCTTGAGGCGCGTACCCCGGAAGGGATTGACAACCCCTTTAACACGTTGGGTTGCGAGGATTTGTTATCTGTGTGTAGGGGCTATTTACGTTGTGTTGCTTGGTTCTCCTACTGGTTCGATAACCTTGGTTTCATATCTGAGGGAAATACCTACCGCGTTGTGCTGCATCATCCCTTCCTCTTTGGGGAAATACCGATGTAGCTTCAAGCGACATCAAAAGGAATTTCTGGCGCCGTTGCCAGGGAGGATCTTCAACATATACCAGGTTCCTAATCACAAATCTCATCTCCTCGCAATTTACATTATTTGCCATTTGCCTCTCATTTTCCTCTCCCCCACTTCACAAAAATTTGCCATTTTATTCGCCTCTCTTTTTCCGTTCGCTGTTTCCTCGTCAGATCTATTCTTTGCTTGCAATCATGAGTGATTTCGGTATAGCACCAACAGATGATGGTCTAACTCCTAAGATAGGACGTATGGGCAATCTGGATGCTAAAACTTTTATCTTCGGGCAAGGGAATGTTATGGGAAAAGAACGTATCCAAGAATTTTTCAATTGTGTGGGAAATTTGAGTCTTGATGATGCTCCTATACTTAAAACTACTAGATCTTATTCGGATGCTATTTCAGCACTAGTTCTAAAACTTGAAAGTAAATTTATTCATACCCATCCTACTCTGCAAAGATTGTTTTTTGAGCTTCCCGCTATAAAGAATCCTAGGGCTAAAAAGTTGGCCACCCTCGTTCTTATGAATGAGTTTGACTACATAATACGGGAAGCTAGGGAAATCTTTGATTTTTATGGTATGAATCGTAAAAAACCTGTGATAGATGAAACTCTTTACAATAGTGACTATGCTTTGAGACATTTTCTTGGGGACAATAAAATCTTTGATGAGAATCTTAAAAAGGAAGTTCACATTTTAGATATAATCCAACAGGTTTTCAATAATGTTAATCAACATTACTCTTGGATTGTTGCGGGAAATCAAAAGGGTTATGATGAACACCAACTTAGGAATGCTAAAGTTTCCATGGACAATATGTTTTATGTTGTGTTTACAAAACCCCATGATGAAAATACCTCTAAGAAAATTAAGAAGAAAGATGACAAAACTTAGATCCTTGCTTTATGCCTAGCTAAGGGCGTAAAACTATAGCGCTTGTTGGGAGGCAACCCAATGAATAAATTTATTTTTGCTTTTTGCTTTCTGTTCTTGAGTGTTAGCACAATTATGCTACTGTTACGATTGTGTTTTTTGTGTTTTAATTAGTGTTTGTGCCAAGTAGAACCGATAGGATCTTCTTGGGTGATAGTTGTTTGACCTTGCTGAAAAACAGAAACTTTTGCGCTCACGAAAATAATTTTTAAAAATCACAAGAACGTGATAAAATGCCAATTATTTTTGTAGAAGATCAATATACAAATTACCCAGGTCATCCTAGTTTTTCAGAATGTTTGGAGTTACAGAAGTATTCGAAAAAGTCAGATTGCTACAGACTGTTCTGTTTTGACAGATTCTGTTTTCTTTGCGTTGTGTGCTTATTTTGATGGCTCTATGGTTTTCTTTGATGAGTTTTTGCCATAGAAAAGTTGGAATAAAGTAGATATAATGCAAAAACAAAATATTAATTGGTTTGATACAGTACTTATAGTAGTGGTTTGCTTTCTTATACTAACGGATCTCACGAAGGTTTTGTTGAGTTTTGTGTGATTGAAGTTTTCAAGTTTTGGGTTATCTTACGATGGATGAAGGAAGGATAGAAGAGCCTAAGCTTGGGGATGCCCCGGCATCCCAAGCTATTATCCAAAAATGAGCAACCAACTAAGCTTGGGGATGCCCCCGAGTGGCATCCCCTCTTTCTTCTAACGACCATCGGTATTTTACTCGAAGCTATATTTTTATTCGTCACATGATATGTGTTTTGCTTGGAGCGTCTTGTATGATATGAGTCTTTGCTTGTTTTATTTTGTGTTTTAAGTATTGATCCCTTGCTGGACACACCTATTTGGGAGAGCCAAAATTATGTCATGACTTGTTAGAATTGCTCTCTATGCTTCACTTAAATTTTTTATGAGCAATGGACTTGCTCTAGTGCTTCACTTATATCTTTTTGAGCACGGTGTGCTTAGTATTTTTGAAGAAATGCTCTCTTGTTTCACTTAGATTTATTTGAGAGTTAGTAAAATTTTGAAGAAATTCTCTCTTGCTTCACTTAAATTATTTTGAGAGAAAGAAAAAATTGAGCTCGTGATCTTCACTTATATTTGTTTGAGCTTATGAAAAGCAACACATGAAAATTAGTCCCAAAGTGATAGATATCCAAGAAGGATATAATAAAAACTTTCATGAAGATCATTCAACAAAATAAACTTGATTCTTAGTAATAGTTTTGAGATATGATGATGTGATATGTGAGTTATGTTGATGAGTAATTATGCTTTAGTAAGAATATTGGTGTTAAGGTTTGTGATTCCCTATGCAAGCATGAAAGTCAATAGTCATGCAATGAAATTATATCCTGCTTGTGGTACATTATTCGGTGTTAATTATGCTTAATGCTCACTTATGAGATTATTTGTTTCTTGGTTGGTCGCTTCTCAATCTTTTGCTAGCCTTCATTTTGCACCAAGTATGATCTCTACTTGTGCATCCAAAATCCTTTAACCCAATTTTGCCACATGAGTCCACTATATCTACCTATATGCGGTATTCTTTTTCCGTTCTAAGCAAATTTGCATGTGCCATCTCTAATTTTCAAAATAAACTTCTCTTTTGTGTATTTGTTTCGCTCGCGGAGCGGTGAGGGCTGGCTAATATTTTCCATGCTGGATGTGTTATTCTCACGATGAGTGTTTATTCACTTGTCATTGCATGAGAGTAAGGCAAAGGTTTTAGGGATGCCCAGTCCCGAAATGAAAAAAATGAATTTACTTTATGTTGTCAAATAATAAATTCCTTGGAAAGTGTTGGTATGTAGGGCAACCGTGGATACGGCTAGCCATGGAAAGTGAAAGTATGGTGGAAAAAGGAATAAACTTTTTTTCTGTTTGGGAACCGCCTATGATATATCTAGCATGGAAAGTGTTGGGAACTCTAAGTCGTTTTCATTGGTGGGATGGATACACCTCCCAAAAGGTTTTTATCTCTAATTTTTCGCTTTGAGCTCTGGCACCTCTACAAATCCCTACTTCCCTCTGCGAAGGGCCTTTCTTTTACTTTATGCAATTTTTATTTTGAATTTGAGTCTCCATCTTCTCTTATAAAATCACCAACTAGGAGGCAATATGATCATACTTGAGTATTGGGTGTAGTTAATATGCGAGTGTGTTTCATCAATGGATCAATGGTTGAGCATGATGGGCTAGGGATAACTTATTTTAGCGTTGATATTTTGGAAGACATGGTTGCTTGTTGATATGCTTGAGTATCTAAATTATTATGTCAAAACTAGACTATTGCTTTGAATCACATAAAAGTCCAATTGTCCATGCTATAAAGAAAAGAATACGATATGACATGTTAGGCAGCATTCCACATCAAAAATTCTGTTTTTATCACTTACCTACTCGAGGACAAGTAGGAGTTAAGCTTGGGGATGCTGATACGTCTCCAATGTATCTATAATTTTTTATTGTTCCATGTTGTTATATTATCAATCTTGGATGTTTTATAATCATTTTATAGTCAATTTATATCATTTTTTGGTACTAACCTATTGACATAGTGCCAAGTGCCAGTTGTTGTTTTCTGCATGTTTTTTACATCGCAGGAAATCAATATCAGACGGAGTCCAAAGGCAACGAAACTCCACGGAGATTTTTTTTGGACCAGAAGGAACATAACGGGCCCTGGCTGCGCCTGGGGGTGCCTCGAGGAGGGCACAACCCACCAGGGCGCGCCCTGGTGGGTTGTGCCCACCTCGGGTGCCCCCGGACCGCCTCTTTGCTCTATAAATACCCCAATATCCCAGAAACCCTAGGGAAATCGACGAAATATTCATCCAGCCACTGCAGAGTCCAGAACCACCAGATCCAATCTAGACACCATCTCGGATGGGGTTCACCACCTCCATTGGTGCCTCTCCGATGATGCGTGAGTAGTACTTTTTAGACCTTCGGGTCCATAGTTAGTAGCTAGACGGCTTCCTCTCTCTCGCTGAATTCTCAATACAATGATCTCTTGGAGATCCATATGATGTAACTCTTTTGCGGTGTGTTTGTTGGGATTGATGAACTTTGAGTTTATGATCAGATCTATCTTTTTATATCCATGAAAGTTATTTGAGTTTCTTTGATCTCTTATATGCATGATTGCTTATAGCCTCATATTTCTTCTCCGATATTTGGGTTTTGTTTGGCCAACTTGATCTATTTATCTTGCAATGGATCTTACGGTGCTTGATCCCAGTGACAGAAGGGGAACCGACATGTATGTATCGTTGCTACTAAGGATAAAATGATGGGGTCTATCTCTACATAGATAGATCTTGTCTACATCATGTCATCGTTCTTATTGCATTACTCCATTTCTCCATGAACTTAATACACTAGATGGATGCTGGATAGCGGTCGATGTGTGGAGTAATAGTAGTAGATGCAGGCAGGAGTCGGTCTACTAATCTTGGACGTGATGCCTATATAATGATCATTGCCTGGATATCGTCATAATTATTTGAAGTTCTGGCAATTGCCCAACAGTAATTTGTGCACCCACCGTTTGCTATTTTTCTCGAGAGAAGCCACTAGTGAAACCTACGGCCCCCGGGTCTCTTTCTCATATATTTGCCTTTGCGATCTACTTTTTCCTTGCATTTATTTTCAGATCTATTAAACCAAAAATACAAAAATACCTTGCTGCGTTTTATTTCTAATTATTTTGTTTGGCGTTCGATCTATCAATCTACTACAAATTTATCTCATGTCCGTTTGCCTATCTTGAGGCGCCATACCCCGGAAGGGATTGACAACCCCTTTAACACGTCGGATTGCGAGGATTTGTTATCCGTGTGCAGGGGCTATTTACGTTGTGTTGCTTGGTTCTCCTACTAGTTCGATAACCTTGGTTTCATATCTGAGGGAAATACCTACCGCCGTTGTGTTGCATCATCCCTTCCTCTTTGGGGAAATACCGACGTAGCTTCAAGCGACATCAGCGCTCCGTCCCGAAAGTCCTCCCCCCATTTTTTCTAGGTCAAAATGACCTATATACCATAAGATGGGCACCGGAGGTGGGCCTGGGTGAGCACAACCCACCAGGGCGTGCCTGGGCTCCCTGGCACGCCCAGGTGGGTTGTGCCCACCTGGTGGGCCCCCTCTGGTAGTTATTTGCTCTAATAATTCTCAAATATTCCATAAAAAATCTCCATGAAGTTTTAGCTCATTTGGAGTTGTGCAGAATAGGTAGCCTGACGTAGCTTTTCCAGGTCCAGATTTCCAGCTGCCGGAATTCTCCCTGTTTGTGTATACCTTGCAAATTATGAGAGAAAAGGCATTAGAATTACTCCAAAAAGCATTATTATGGATAAAAACATTATAAATAACAGTAAGAAAACATGACGCAAAATGGACGTATCAACTCCCCCAAGCTTAGACCTCGCTTGTCCTCAAGCGAAAACCGAAATCGAAAAACATGTCCACATGCTTTGAGAGAGAGGTGTCGATAAAAACAAAATACGGACATAGAAGCATCATGTTTATTATTATAACAACAATAAAATTAAACATAAGACTTTTATCATAGAACTTTTATCATATACTTCTCATGAATAAGTAACAATTCATCACACAATCGAAGTATAAAGCAAAAACTCTATTAAAAACCAACAAACAATGTTCTTAGTCAACTTTGCAACTACAATTCATCATCTTTTCAGGAAGGGTCACGTATCGGAGCCTTTAGGCAAGTCCACACACTCAACCATCATATAGTCTTCTATGATTGCTAAAACTCACCGCGTACACATGAGCAACACGTTTCAACCGGACACATAGAAAGATAGGGGCTTATAGTTTCGCCTCCCAACGTACTCACCTCAAGGGTGATGTCAACAATAATAACTCATGCTATCTATATTCAACTGGACATATGTGCCTAGATCTTTCCTCACCACATGATGCTTGCCAAAGGAGAAAAATAAAAAGGAATAGAAGGAAAACTTTGACTCTTTGCATAAAAGTAAATACATAAAAGTAAAAGATAGGCCCTTCGCAGAGGGGAGCAGAGGTTGCCATGCGCTTATTTGTTTGTATGCTCAACCCCTTAGTGCAAAAGAACGTCATGTTACATTGCCCCTTGTGATAGCGACCTTTATTATGCAGTCTGTCGCTTTTATTCTTCACCATCACAAGTTCGTGCAAATGCTCAATTTTCTCTTACACTAAATGATCTCACACATTTAGAAGCAATTTTTATTGCCTTTTTGCACTGATGACAACTTACTTGAGGGATCTTGCTCAATCCCTAGGTAGGTATGGTGGACACTTGAAAATAAGATTTGGGTTTAAGGGTTTTTGGATGCACAAGTAGTATCTCTACTTAGTGCAGAATTTTTGGCTAGCAAAGATAGGGGCAAGCACCACGTGTTGAAGGATCTATGACAATATGACTTCTATGTGAATATAAACAAACATAAACCATTAAGTTGTCTTCCTTGTCCAACGTCAATAATTTTGGCATATAATATTTTGATGAGGGCTCACAATCACAAAAGGTTTCTAGGATAGTATATTTATATGTGAATCTTCTCTTCCCTTATTAATTCTTTCATGAGTTGCATCATTGACTAATGCTAAGTTTGTCAATCTCTAATAAAATTTTCTACTTATACTTTTCCTTATGTGGTGTCATCACCTACCATAGGATTAGTATATGTCTTCTTGATTTATTTCCTTTCTTTTATTTATTTCCTTTCTCTTTTTCTGTCGGCGTCCTGGGAACGGGGGTTCCCAGACTTGCGTGCTTGCGGCCCAGGGCATGGCTCAGCCAGCAGCCTGGTACGACCCATCTTCATCAGCAACCACTCAAGACCCTCGCGAGGGGCCAAGCCTCGCGAGGCGGATGACACCAAGACCTTCTCAGGGGCGGCCTCCCCAAGCTGGCTCCCGAGGAGAGGAGATATCTATGCAAGGGGCACCTCGTGAGGTGCGCGTGACATGAGCCATGACGACCAGGGCCAGGCGGGCGCCAGCGGGCGCAGAGTACCAGTTGCCTCTTTGGTGCTAAAGGGGCAAGCGCAGGCGAGGAGTCCCAAGGCATCAGGCAAAGGTTTCCATATCAGTGCAACGAGACCAAGACCAGAGGACGGCAGGATGGAGGTCACCGCAGAGCCCACGGCGGCGTCACCACCAGAGCCTTTGGCAGGCGAAGACCACCTTTTGTCAAGATAGCTTGTACTAGTTGTCTCCCTTCAAACTTGGCCGTTGTGGGATCCCTTCCCACCTAATATTTGGGAAGAGGACCGGGGCCTCTATAAATAGGACTAGCCACCACCCTAGCAAGGATGGATCATTCAGACCATCCTCGCACACACAAGCTCACCGAGCTCAAGAACACCTCTCCTCAGGAGGCTGTTCATCCCTTGTACTTGTTCATCCTTAGCCTACAAGGCAATCCGCCACACCACACTGGAGTAGGGTATTACACCACAACGGTGGCTCGAACCAGTATAAACCCTCATGTCTCTTGTTCTTCGGGTTCGTCGAGCTAGGCCTTGAGATCATTGCGAGAGCGGGCCAGGGAGAGAGAGATCTTTGTGCGCACCCCAGTGTTCGAACCTCAAGGGTTTGCCGAAACCCAGAATCCGACATTTGGCGCGCCAGGTAGGGGCGCCCTGAAGCCTTTCTTCCGTCGATCCGCGCTCTGCTGCTTCACCACAACCATGGCTGACGCTCGCCGAGCCCGTGCTGAGCGCCGGGCCACCCTCACCGCCCGCGTCGCTCAGACAGCGCCCGTTGGCGGACCTCCCCGCCGTTCTCCATCACCCGCTGCCAACGCCGCCACCGACCCGGCGGGAAACGAGCAGCAAGCTTCATCGCTGCACCCCTCCGTGCGGCGGGACGGATGCACCGCCACCTCATCGCTGACTCCGGCCGGCTCGTTGTCCCACGCTCGTCGCGCGCCCACGGACATGCAGGCTGCGCTGCTCATGGCGCGCGAGCTCCTGCGTTACCGCCCGGTCGACGACCTCTACAAGGACTGGCTGGACCGCATCGATGAGCTTGTCAGCGCTGCTGGGGGCTCTCCTGCACCATCTCTCTCATTGCCTCGTCCACCCCCAGCTGCGGGAGACGTAGCTCACGGGGCGCCTCCACCACCTCCGCATCAAGACGGCGCCCTCGCACCAAGACGCGCGGCCCTGCGGCGTGACCCACCGCATCGGGCGCCCGCACACGAAGAAGGAAGCTGCCAAGAAGTCCCGAGGCCGCAAGAAAATGCTCCTGCACTCCCAGCACCACTGCGTCAAGACCGCGTGCCACCTGCGGTGGCGGCACGAGGATATCAAGATCAGGCTCCGCCTCCGCGGCGGGCTCCGGTGACCACAGCAGGCTGCCGAGCCTTCACTCCCGAGCTGCGCAGCGTCGTCTGGCCCGGCAAGTTCAAGCCGGACCTGCCTCCGTGCTACAACGGCACCCCCGACCCCGCGGAGTTCTTGTAGCTCTACGAGCTGAGCATCGAGGCGGCCAACGGCGACGAAAAAGTCATGGTGAACTGGTTTCCCATTGCGCTCAAAGATGGTGCGCGCCCGTGGCTCCCGAACATGCCCGCGGGATCGATCTCCTCCTGGGGCGAGGTGCGCAAGTGCTTCGTCACCAACTTCCAGGGCACTCGTGACCGCCCGCCGGCCGCGGGCGACCTACGACGCATCAAGCAGCAGCCAGGGGAAACCTTGCAAAAGTACATACATCGCTTCAACAGTGTTCGCCTCAAGATCCCCAAGGTGACGGACGAGGCCATCATCTCCGTGTTCTCTGATGGCGTCCGCGACGTCAAGATGAAGGAGGAGCTCGCCATCCACGAGGAACTATGCACGGCCCTGGAGATGTTCAACATGGTGACCAAGTGCGCAAGAGCTGAGGAAGGGTGCCTCTCCCTCCTCGAGCACCCAGCTGCTGACACGGAAGACAAGAAGGCCAAGGCCAAAGATGTGAAGCGCAAGGGGGTAGCCATGCTCGCGGCTGAGCCAGAGACGAAGCGCGGCCGAAACCACCCCAAGTCGTCCAAGAGCAGCCGTCCGTTCTACGCCTTCCACAACGTGCACAGCCACAACACCAATGACTGTCAAGAGCTCAGGGCCATCCGCGACGGGCGCTTCGGTCGACGCCCTGAGCGCAGCGACCATGGCTATGACCGAGGAGGAGGATGAAGTGGGGGACGCTGGGACGACCGCGGCCCCCGCCAGGAGTGGCGCGACCGACCTCGTGAGGATCGCTGGCAGGACCAGCCTCGTGAAGGCGCCTGGAGGGAGCAGCCTCGTGAGGACCGCCCTTAGGGCAACGCCGGCCTCCCTCCGCTGCCGCCACCACCGAGGAGGAACGACGACCATCATCCGAACGAGGGGGCTGGGGGCTTCCAAGAGCCTCGTGCCATCGCCTGCATCTTGGGTGGTGCTCAGGCCCCAGCCTCTCAGCGTATCTTCAAGCAGTTTGCTCGTGAGGTGAACGCGGCCCTTCCCAGGCTTGAGGCCACGCGCCCTCTTAGGTGGTCCAAGTGTGCCATCACCTTCAGCTCGTCAGACCAGCTCAAGTGTGCGGCAACTGCCGGCGCCCTCCCGATGCTCTGCTCACCCATCATCAGTAACG
Organism: Thinopyrum obtusiflorum; assembly: GCA_036873465.1. NCBI lineage: Eukaryota > Viridiplantae > Streptophyta > Magnoliopsida > Poales > Poaceae > Thinopyrum > Thinopyrum obtusiflorum. Next base: position 91,235 of record JAAAWM010011721.1, read on the forward strand.
TTCAAGTCACCAAGACCCTCATCGACGGCGGCGCAGGGCTCAACGTCCTGTCCGTCGAGACGTTCGACAGCCTCCAAGTGCCATACGATCAGCTACAGCCTACCAAGCCCTTCTCAGGAGTGACCGATGGCTCCACCACCCCGATAGGGCAGGTCTGCCTCCCTGTCACCTTCGGCCAGCATAACAACTACCGCACCGAGCTCATCGACTTCGATGTCGCCCACATCCGCCTGCCGTACAACGCCATCCTTGGGTATCCAGCCTTGGCCAAGTTTATGGCAGTAACCCACCACGGCTACAACGTCCTCAAGATGCCAGGGAGCAGCGGCATCATCATGATCCCTTGTGAAGAAAGAGATGCGGTGTGCTCCCTCGAGCGCGCTTACCAAGCTGCAGTGGCTGAAGACCCTGACAACGAAGGCACCCTATACCCTCCTGAGGCCATCCCCAAGAAGAAGAAGCAGCTACTCCACCCGGGGCCTCAGGAGAGCAGCGTTTCCAGTGGTACCACCTCAGGATCTGCGCCCGCAGCCGGGGCGCCTCCCTCCCTTGCATAGGAAGGCGCGCCCGATGCCCTCCTCAGGCTGGGCTCGGGGGCTCTCTTCTGGAGGGCCTCAGACCTAGCCAACGTCACGAGGGAGGCGCTCGGGCACCATGTGGAGGCGTGCTTCGCCACACGTTTCCCTCAAGAGGGCACAAGGCGTGGATCACCCAGTGCTCAGGAGTTCATCACCAAGGCGACCCAGGAGCTTCAAGAGGCAAGGACCATACGCGGCGACCGCCGCCCACCACCCAGCGCAGCTCTCCATCCTGGCAAGGACGGTGGGCTGCGCGTCTGCGTCGACATTCCAGGGCTCAACAGGGCCGCATCTCAGGGACGTTTCTGGCCTTCGCGCATTGGACGGTGCGAGGGTCCACCTCACAGCTATGTTCGCATGCCATTTGGCCTGCCGGACGCGGCTGTCACCTTCCAGCGCCACTTGTGGAGCATTCTAGCGGCTCAGGAGGCCAGGCATCACGCTGTCCTGGCGGAGATCGTGACAGTTCTTCAGGAGCCACCTGGGCCTACGGAGCCTCCTGAGGCTCGGGACCCTTGCGGCTCGTGAGGAGCAACTTCTTCGGCACGCATCTTTGGCTACTCCAACACCACTCCAGCTACGGTATCAGGTGACTCTTTCCAGTTCGTTCAGTTGGGGGCGACCTCCGGGCAGCATTATCCCCAAGTCGCATGGGCCTGTCCCTGCGACGTGTATCCTTTTGCATCTTTAGCTTACTCTGTTGGGAGCGCCTCTTGGGCTGCATCATCCCCAGGCCGCTCGGGGTCGTCCCAGTGGCATGTATTGTTCTTGCATCTATCTGAGCTAACCTGCCTCATTGCTTGAGTCCTTTCATGATTATCACCTACTTGCCTGTTACCCATCGCGACCACCCGCGTTGCCGATCGGCCCCCTGCTCATCCCGCAATGGGGACTACTCATGCTGGCACGGCGCTTGTGCTCGGGTCCGTCCCTGCAACGCTGACAAACCTGAGCGGTCGAGCTCTGGCTCATGGCACGCCCTGCGCACGTCACCTCACCAGGCCCTCAGTGCCTTCATCTTCTTGCGGAACGACCAGTGGCAGACCGGCAAGCGCGGTTGCAATCTGCATTCCTCCCTCGCGCTAACCTGCAGGAATATCTGGAGGCTGACAACGGGCGGCACCGGAGGCTCCTTCTTTTTTCACGCAATTCACTTGCGCGTTAAAGGGGGGCTCCTGAGCATCGCGCCTGATGGGCTCTTACTGGCTCTCCAGCCCTCACCCCCTGGCCTTGACCACGGCATCGCGACCTGGCATACCAGCGGTGGCTGAGCTCGCTCGGGGGCCAGGACCCGAGGACGCAGAGCACATAGAAGAGCGTGAAAAAGAGGGGGAAGCTCGCACGGGCCTAACCCACCTACACTGCAGCCACGGGCGCACGAGTCGGGCATTGCGCAAGGAATCGACCTAGGATCGCCAAGATAAGTCACGCACTCAAGCCAGCCCAGCGCTGCGACACAGGATTTCCACCTCTTGCAGCCTCGCTACGGCGACGCCGCCTTCCTTTCCTGCCTTCAGGTAGTTGCTTGCACGCTAAAGGGGACCTCTTGAGCATCGCGCCTCAGGAGCTCTCACCGCACCTCGGGCCGCTCACCTCCTGGACTTGACCACGGCATCGTGACCTGTCATACCAGCGACGGCTGCAGCCTGCCTGGGGACTGGGACCTGTCGGCGTAGAGCGCTAAGCTACCGCGAGGTTGGAAAGGGGGGGCCAAGCCGAAGCAAGACACGCAATCGTAAATCTTCGTAATAAGGACGATATTAACACAAAAGGCACTACAGATCCTTTACACACCCCCATGGGGTTCATCTCGATTCCTCGCAGGGAATAAAAGAAGAAGGTTTCTAGGAGCCGTATCTACAAGCGTCGCCGCCGATGCCATCATCAACAGTGGGCCACGGGAGGCCGACGCCAACCCCATCCAGATCAACGGCGGCGATGGGCGGACGCCGCTGCCGCGCTCCGGGCACGGCGAGAGCTCGGGGGCACGTAGTTGTCGTCGCTCGTCTCCAGAGTCTCATAGGGCTCGGGAGAGTCGCTGGACTCCCAGGCACCGTCACTGCTGCTAGAGGAACTGCCGGCGGGACCAAGGGCGGGTCCAGTGCCCACCGCTGCGCCATCCCGGTGACCCCCTCCGAGGCAGCATTCCAAGCGATGACCTTCGTCATCGAAGACCTTGAAGAGCAGCATGGAGGCGTCATCGTATTCGAAGTGGATGGCGAGGGCGCCCTCCGCGCGGCAGGCACGGCCGACCTCGCCCCATCCGCGGGTCATGAAGATCTTGCCCGGGGAAACAACCTCAACCTCTGCCCCCGTCACCGGGGTGACGCACTCGGCGTGCTACAGCCACAGCTCGAGCGCCCCCCTTGGTGGCATCTCTTCAGAGAAGAATTGTTGGAATTGGATCCATGTACGCGGTGGCATCGCTGCCCACACCACGAATTCACGCGAGGAGCCCTCGGCGTGGGTTCGCGGGTGATACGTCTCCAACGTATCTATAATTTATGAAGTATTCATGCCATGTTTACAATAGTTTTATATGATTTTGGTATGATTTGATTAGAACTAACCCGGACTGAAGCTGTTTTCAGCAGAACTTCCGTGGTGTTGTTTTTGTGCATAAATAAAAGTTCTCGGAATGCGATGAAAATCAACGGAGAATTTTTCTAGAAAATATAAAAAATACTGGAACGAAGAGTTACCGGAGGGGAGGCCCGTGGGCCCCACGAGGGTGGAGGGCGCGCCCACCCCCCTAGGGCACGCCCCTGTGCCTCGTGGACTTCCCGTGGGGCCCCCTGACTTGTTCTCGACGCCAACCTCTCCTATAAATACCCAAACCTCCAGAAAATAACCTAGATTGGAAGTTCCGCCGCCGCAAGCCTCTGTAGCCATGAGAAATCAATCTAGGCCCTCTCTGGCACCCTACCAGAGGGGGCCATCATCACCGGAGGCCATGGAGGAGGATCCCGGAGGGGCCATCATCGCCATGAAGGCCAAGGACCAGAGGGAGAACCTCTCCCCATCCAGGGGGGAGGCCATGGAGGAGGAAGCACAAGGGGGAGAACCTCTCCTCCTCTCTCTCTCGGTGGCGCCGGAGTGCCATCGGGAGGGGAATCATCGCTGCGGTGATCGTCTTCATCAACATCACCATCATCATCACCATCCTCATCTCTTTTACGCGGTCCACTCTCCCGCACCCCGCTGTAACCCCTACTTGAACATGGTGCTTTATGCCACATATTATGATCCAATGATGTGTTGCCATCCTATGATGTTTTGAGTAGATATCCTTTGTCTTTGGGTTGATTGATGATCTAGATTGGTATGAGTTGTATGTTTTATTTTGGTGTTGTCCTATTGTGCCAATTGATTATGATTCCACTATTTCGGAAGAGGTGCCAATTGATTATGAGAACAAAGTTGCTATCTATGATGATTATAGTGATGACATGTATTCTATAAAGAATAATGTTAACCATGAAACTTGTCATCATGATTTTAATTTTCAATTGGATTATGCCTCACATGACAGTTATTTTGTTGAGTTTGCTCCCACTATTCCGAATGAGAAGAATTTTGCTTATGTGGAGAGTAGTAAAATTTCTATGCTTGTAGATCATGAAAAGAATGCTTTATGTGATGGTTATATTGTTGAATCCATTCATGATGCTACTGAAAATTATTATGAGGAAGGAATATATGCTTGTAGGAGTTGCAATAATATCAAGTTTCCTCTCTATGTGCTTAAAGTTTTGAAGTTATACTTGTTTTGCCTTCCTATGCTAGTTGATCCTTGTTCCTATAAATTGTGTGCTCACAAAATCCCTAGGCATAGGAAGTGGGTTAGATTTAAATGTGCTAGTCATATTCTTCATGACGCTCTCTTTATGTCTTATCTTTTATGTGAGCATCATTGAAATCATCATGCCTCGCTAAAAGGCATTAAAGAAAAGCGCTTGTTGGGAGACAACCCAATATTTACCCTTACTGTTTTTGTGTGTTTACATGATTAAGATACTGTAGTAAACATGTTTTATAGCTTTTGTTTCAATAAAGTGCCAAGTAAGACCTTTGGGAAGACTTGGGTGAAAGTTAATGTGGTCTTGCTGTAAAAAAACAGAAACTTTGCGCTCACGAGAATAGCTGTCATTTTTTACAGAAGAGTGATTTTGAGTTGATTCCTTTTTCAGAAGATTAATAGACAAATACCTCACGTCCACCAATTTATTTCATAATTTTTTGAGTAGCAGAAGTATGATTTCTGTTCAGATCATTACAGACTGTTCTGTTTCTGACAGATTATGTTTTCATTGCATGTTTGCTTGTTTTCTAGTTTCTATGGCTTATATTTCTCAATATAAATTGTAGAAATGATATGGTACAGTAGGCATTGTGTGAGAACAATTATTAACCTTGTCTTTGACAGTACCAAAGTGAATGGTTTACTCTTTATCATACTAACCTATCTCACGAAGTTCCGTTAAGTTTTGTGTGATTGAAGTTTTCAAGCTTTGGGTGAGATATCGATATGAGGAGAATAAGGAGTGGAAAGACCCTGAACTTGGGGATGCCCAAGGCACCCCAAGGTAATATTCAAGGAAGACTCAAGCGCCTAAGCTTGGGGATGCCCCGGAAGGCATCCCCTCTTTCGTCTTCAAAACTATCGGTATACCTTACTCGGAGCTATATTTTTATCACATGATATGTGTTTTGCTTGGAGCGTATTTTCAATTTTACTTGCTGTTTGAATAAAATCATTGGATCTTAAATCTTGAATGAAAAAGAATCCTCCCATGGCTAGTTAATTATTTGACTACTCAGTGTTCTTCACTTATATCTTTTGGAGTAGTTTGTCATTTACTCACGTGCTTCACGTATATCCTATGAGTAAATGGTTGAATGAATTGAATATCATAAATCTGAATTTATATACATTTCATATGCTTATAACATGGGGAGTAATGACTTGACACATAATAAGTATAGGTAGTAAACTTATTGAAAGTTAGCAAACGCAGAATTGGTCACTTGAACAATTCATGAAAGAATATTGAAGGAAGAGAGATTTCACATATAAATACACTATCTTGGACATCTTTTGTAATTGTGAGCACTCATTAAAATATGACATGCTAAAAGGTTGATGTTGGACAATGAAGACAACTTAATGGGTTATGTTTTCCTATATCCGAAATGTTATATTGTCTTGGATCATCCAACATGTTGAGCTTGCCTTTCCCTCTCATGCTAGCCAAATTCTTTGCACCAAGTAGAAATACTACTTGTGCTTCCAAACATCCCTTAAACCAGTTTTGCCATGAGAGTACACCATACCTACCTATGGATTGAGTAAGATCCTTCAAGTAAGTTGTCATCGATGCATGCAATAAAAATTGCTCTCTAAATATGTATGATCTATTAGTGCGAAGAAAATAAGCTTTATACGAACTTGTGATAGGGAAGAAATAAAAGCGACGGACTGCATAATAAAGGTCTTTATCACAAGCGGCAATATAAAGTGACGTTCTTTTGCATTAAGATTTTGTGCATCCAACCATAAAAGCGCATGACAACCTCTGCTTCCCTCTGCGAAGGGCCTATCTTTTACTTTTATCTTCTACCCTTATACAAGAGTCATGGTGATCATCACCTTTCCTTTTTACACTTTTTCCTTTGGCAAGCACTTTGTGTTGGAGCGATCCGGATATATATATCCACTTGGATGTAGGTTTTCATAAATTATTTTTGTTGACATTACCCTTGAGGTAAAAGGTTGGGAGGCGAAACTATAAGCCCCTATCTTTCTATGTGTCCGATTAAAACTTTGAACCCATAAATATCACATGAGTGTTAGCAATTGTGAAAGATTAAATGATCATTGAGTCTGTGGAGTTTGCTGAATCAAAGCTCTTAGATAGACCCTTCCCGAAATAAGATGAATTGCAATTGTTTGATGACTAAGAGTATGGTTTGTTAGTTTCAAGAAAGTTTATGATCTATACTTTAACATGTGAATAGCTTGTTACTTGAACATGAGAAGTTTCATGAGTTGAGCTACTGTTATGATATATAATGATGCTAGAAAAAGTGATTGGAACTATCATTGATCAAACTTATGCACTTGCTAGCATTCACACTTCATAAATTATTTCTTTTATCATTTACCTACTCGAGGACAAGCAGGAATTAAGCTTGGGGACGATGTACGTCTCCAACGTATCTATAATTTATGAAGTATTCATGCCATGTTTACAATAGTTTTATATGATTTTGGTATGATTTGATTAGAACTAACCCGGACTGACGCTGTTTTCAGCAGAACTTCCATGGTGTTGTTTTTGTGCAGAAATAAAAGTTCTCGGAATGCGATGAAAATCAACGGAGAATTTTTCTGGAAAATATAAAAAAATACTGGAACGAAGAGTTACCGGAGGGGAGGCCCGTGGGCCCCACGAGGATGGAGGGCGCGCCCATCCCCCTAGGGCGTGCCCCTGTGCCTCGTGGACTTCTCGTGGGGCCCCCTGACTTGTTCTCGACGCCAACCTCTCCTATAAATACCCAAACCTCCAGAAAATAACCTAGATCGGAAGTTCCGCCGCCGCAAGCCTCTGTAGCCACGAGAAATCAATCTAGGCCCTCTCTGGCACCCTACCAGAGGGGGCCATCATCACCGGAGGCCATGGAGGAGGATCCCGGAGGGGCCATCATCGCCATGAAGGCCAAGGACCAGAGGGAGAACCTCTCCCCATCCAGGGGGGAGGCCATGGAGGAGGAAGCACAAGGGGGAGAACCTCTCCTCCTCTCTCTCGGTGGCGCCGGAGTGCAATCGGGAGGGGAATCATCGCCGCGGTGATCGTTTTCATCAACATCACCATCATCATCACCATCCTCATCTCTTTTACGCGGTCCACTCTCCCGCACCCCGCTAGAATCCCTACTTGAACATGGTGCTTTATGCCACATATTATGATCCAATGATGTGTTACCATCCTATGATGTTTTGAGTAGATATCCTTTGTCTTTGGGTTGATTGATGATCTAGATTGGTATGAGTTGTATGTTTTATTTTGGTGCTGTCCTATTATGCCCTCCGTGCCACGCAAGCGTGAGGGATTCCCGCTGTAGGGTGTTGCAATACGTTCATGATTC